>VXCM01001822.1:0-228117 GCA_014773175.1 Lucifuga dentata
GGAGGCAGATGATTCGCTGTGGTGACCCCTGAAGGGAAAGCCGAAAGGAAAAGAAGAAGATCATATGAGTATTAAATGACTAATTTGGCCTGTGGAGAAGTTGACCATTAGTGTTAAGTATTTGTCAAGTAGGGCAGTTCGAAATAAGAAATGTTTGAAATTAGATCTTAGGTTTATGTTCTCACTGTTTGTTACAAATACTGGTCCTTAACTACCCCAATATGAGACCATGATAAATTTAAGAATATAAATCTTGTTTTTATCTTTACATGTATTTAAAAAAAAACAAAAAAAAAAAAAANAAAAAAAAAAAAAAACTGCTGTGCCAGACAGCATTTCACATCTACTCAACATTTGCATTTGATTTGCTGTTGATTTAGCCACAGGTTTACCTGTCATTTCATTTTTATGGCACCAGGGGTTATAAACATCTTGACAGACAAATGCCTGCACAGCATACTGTTTGTGTAAGGCTTAGCGAGGTGTTGCATTCATAGAATCATATGGTTGCATTATTCAGGGTGAGAGTGGGTGAGGTTTTTGGACTTGAGCAGGCTGGTGTGACTAAATCTATCAGTGATGTAGGCTAAAGCTCCCCGTGGCTGAGGTGCTCATCATTCTTTCCCTCTGACTCCTCCACAAGTCTGCTGTGCCACTATAACTGTGGAGCTTCAAATTTATGTGCACTTTTATGCACGTTCACGCACTATCTCATAACAGCATACACATGCATGCTTATTCTCCTATCTCACCTAGTAGCTATTTACTGTTCTTTAAAACTGTGACCCACTTTTATTTCATGTTTGCCCAGTGATAAATTTGTGTACATTTATAACACATAATGAAATAGTGTATGGCAGTTAAATGTTCAGAAGGACATTGGTCCAGATTTGTCATGCAATTAGAGCCTACACTGAAATATGAACTCATTTACAGGATATCTGGGAGGGAGAAATGGAATTATGGAGTATATCAAGAGTAGAGAGTTTATGTGGAATAAATTGTGGATAAAATGACCAGGGTACTACTTCAGCCCTGGTCCACGATTTGCTTCCCATTTTGTCAACTCAAGTAGAAGAACAGACCATGTCAAGTAAAGTCAAGTTTATTTGTATAGCCCATTATCACATACAATGTCTCAAAGTGCTTTAAAGGTCACGCATCAACAGAGAATTTCCTTAAAAAACTTTATCATTTTAGGGAAAAAATGGAAGAAACCTTGGGAGATGCAAGGCCAGGTGTGCAATCAGAGCTGAAGATGGGAAATTAGGTAAATCACAAAGAGACAAATATAGAATTATTGCCAGCTTTCCTGTGCTGAGTGAGGTCTATAATCCCTTTAATATCACAGATGGCCTCAATCACTGTCATCAACCTTTAGTGGAGCTGCAGTCACAGATTTTCCACTGCTGCCCTGAATGACTTAATGACTACGAATTAATGGTAATCCCATTAATTCGTAGTCATTCATGGTGTATTATGTTAGAGACATAGGGACATACCCACTCACTATCATCAAACATGGTCAGACTACCTCTGTAGTAACAGATAAGCATTTCTCCTGTAACAGGGATACAATTTACATCAAATATATCTGTCAAAATGACAGGATCACTGTGTTTTAATAATATTGATCACATGCAAGATGGCTAAAGAATAACTATAAGCAAATATAGTAAATATTACTGTGACTTAGTAGCTGTAGTCCAGGAGCAGAAAGTGTCAAGTTAAAACATATGCAAAAACCTTTCTAATGTTACACAAGTGTAACATGCAGCTCACAAGAGGTCTGCATGTGAGCTGTCATATTTGAACAGTCTACATCAACCTTTAACCTGTCGCCCCCCCCAGCTAGACCTTAGAATGTGTGCACACACTCACTCACATAGACATGCACATGCAGGCACACACACACACACACACACACAGACATACAAACTTATAATGTTAAGGATGTGNTAGACATGCACATGCAGGCACACACACACACACACACACACACAGACATACAAACTTATAATGTTAAGGATGTGTTTGTGGCTCATATATAGTGGTCAAGTGAACAATGTGTTGTATTGTGAGCTCCATCTTCCCCCCTTCTTTTCTCCCCAGCATGCTCAGGCAAACTATGGGTATCTGGCACTGATAGCGTGGCTCTATATATAGTGGAGCCCTGTGACTGAGCTGGCTCTAAGTGTCACATTCCAGACACAAGCATCTATCCAGGCAGGATCAGCACCTGCTGCTAACTATAAACCCACCCACCCCAACACAGCACCCCTGCCCAGCTCACACAGGAAAGCCAATGCTAAACCAAACCTTACCCTGGAGAAGAAAGAAGATCTAGGTTAGACTCAGTAAGCCCTTTTCCTGAGGGCAGCTTCGGAGGGAGGGGCAGAAATAGAGAGGAGAGAGAGAGAGAGAAATCATGTGTGTCTGATCGAGATGCACTCCTTTACGTTTTCTCTACAAGTCAGTTATATGGCAGTACTTTTAAGATTCTGAAGTTGTCTAACCAGTGAGGCTCAACTATCCTGGTTCTGGATATGCACAGAGCTCTTGTTGGCTTGGAGTGTGCTGTGGTTTTGAGAGACAGTGTGCCGGATGAAGGGCAGTTATTGCGACATAGAGGACCTCAGTGCCCTTTGGGAAAGTCCCATCATCGTCCAAAGGTACAGTAGAAATCATCTCTGCCTCGAGTTGCATTGACAGCATGCACTTTCTCTTATTAGTCCTAAACAAGGCAATGTAGGGATGTAATGTATTTGGAAGAGAACAAATCAAAATATGATGATTTTCTATACAGCTGAGATGAAAAAATCTTTATATATATATATATATATATCTATATCTTCAAGAAATCCTATGAGATTTTAAGCACATAGATACACTTTACTTTTCTGTCCTGTGATTTATCTCAACATTTTTAGTTGATATTAGAGGAATTATTGTAGATTTTGTTGTTGTCACTCTAAGCTGCTCACTTCCCCTTTTAAAGCAACAGATTTAAATTTTTGTTCAAAATTGGTTGCAATATTTCTAGAAATTGTCAGTACAGTTGAGACTTAGAAAATATATTTGCTGTGGGTAAGCTAATAAAGCAGTTAACTTACACACCTAAAATTAAGCCCACATATGCAATGAATAGGCTTTCGCCTGTGAAGGATGTGCATCAAATGTTACTGGTGATATAAATGAATGAACTACACCCCTCCAGCTGACCATATCTCATTTCCAGTCCAGGAACACAGCCCAGAGCAGACTAGACGAGACTGGACTGGCCACAGTGAGAATTTGGAGCTTTTGACCTAGCAATGGACAGCTGGACTCTCCAGGGGGACAGCTACTCCTTCCTGCGCAGCACACCCCGCACCTTTTCCCTGTGCCATCGCGACGGGACCCCCAATCACGTTGAAATCTTTGACATAATTAACGTCCCTACTCAGCGCAACGCCATCTCTGAGACCACCTGCTTGTGTGACATTTTTGGAGACGATTGTGAGTCACCTTCCGTATCAAGCAGCCCTGCTTCAGGGCCTGTCCCTTCTCACAGACAGGCTGATGGGAGAGCTGCTGCATCACCTCTGGTGGATGACCTGAACGACTCATCGGGCTCTTATCACACTGCTCAGGGCTCCAGTGAAGGAGAGGAAGTGTTTGAAGATTCAAGAGAGAGGCTTTACAGCCCCTTGTTGCAGAGAAAGGATTCAGAGTCAGAGGGTGAGGGGCTGAGTTCAGGGCACCCAGGAGTTTGTAAGGACATTAGCCCAAAGTTAGAACAAAAAAACAAATCCCCAGTGTCCCAGCTTAGTGTAGCTATCCCATCAACTGAAGTCTTCAACTCACACTGCAGTGAAAGAAGCCCATCTCCTGCACAAAATAATCCCAATACTCCCTGTCCAGAGGAGAGAGTATCATCCTTGTCTTCATCCTCAGTTGAAAGTTCAGTCCCATCACCTAATCCAAGACAAAATCACTCCGCTGAATCAAGAAGTGTCACTCCTACACCCAGAAACAAACATAACAGCCCATCACATCAGTCTTCAACTCAAAGTGTCTCCCCTGAGCCCAAAAACTGTGTCAGTTCTTCCTCCTGCGAATCACTTAACACTCATTCTTTACCCGAGTCCAGAGAAGCACAGGCCTTGCCTGAACAAAAGAGCATTTCACCTGGACCAATAACTGAAGTGTTTTCATTGGATTCAACATTGTCAAACTTTGAACCTAGAGTCATCCTTTCCTCTCATTCGCCTTCATCCAGTAGCACAGAGTTATCCTCCCAGGCAAGAAAAACACCAGCATCACCTGAGCTGAATAATAGGTCTAGCTCCCCTGATATTCAAGCATCATCTCCTTTTGCAGAGCTAAGAGGGAGGATCTCAGTGCCTGATCTCTTCAGCAGATGCTCCACGCCTGACATAGAGGTTCCTTCCCACACCCCTGACCTGAATTTATGTTCTTCCACTGAGGAAAGAGGCACCCCAACAACTCCTGAGAACCACGGCAGAACCTTGTCAGCTGAACCTGGCAGTGCTGTATCTACACCTTCTCCAAGATACACACCTCCTTCGCCTGTAATTTCATCAGCCTCTACTCCTGAGCTTGGGGAGAGGAGTGTCTCACCTTATTTTAGATACACAGCTCCCTCACCTGGCCAGCTTAGTATTGCCTCTCTGTCTGAGACTCAGAGAAGAACCCCCTCTCCTGGCCTCTCACCTAAAATTAAACATATATCCCCATTCTCTGAGACCAGAAGCCAACATTCTTCACCTGTGATAAATTACAATTTGTCTTCCTCACCTGAAGTTGGCAACAATTACTCTCCAGTACAGCCCCAACATACTGCTCCCTCACCTGAAATTAGGATTACAGCATCCTCACCTGAGGTGAATAGGAGAGAGCAGGCTTGTGAAGTGGAATTAACATCAGATTCTCTAGATCCCTGCCTTGATTCTGGCTCGTCTCACTCCAGCAGCCTCACTTCATCTCCTCATATCACGGCAATCTGTTATTCTGTGGTTCAACCTGAGGACAGAGACACTAACCCATTTCCTGAACTCTCTCGTCTGTTCACAACTGAGCCTGAAAGAACACGTGTGTCACCTGAAGCAAGGAGCCCTACTCCAAGCAGAGATAGCACACGGAGCAGTATAGCAGAGTCCACTGGTACGCCAAGAGACTCTCCTCATATAACAGGCTTCGCTCACTCTGTTCTACAGGCTGAGAACACTGAAAGGAGTCCATCACCACAACACAGGAACCAAACACCATCACCTGAGCCTAAACACACTCCCTCACCTGAGCCAAGGTATCAAACGCCTTCCTCTGAGAGGTATCAAAGTCCCTCACCTCAACACAGAAGTAGGGATCCTTCACCTTTTGCCCCATTTCCTGAACTTAGGTACCATCAGCATTCACCAGTAACTTCCCCAACTGTTTTAAATCCTCAGTTTATACAGCCTACTTCTCCTCTCATAGATGCACCTGAGGAGGAGCGGGGTTCCTCTTCACTTGATATTACAGTGATACAGCACCCCACATATTTATCAGAAGAAAGGGTCTCACCATCATCTGAAATAGACAGTGAAGTTAAATCAGTTGAGGCTGAAATCAAAAGCAGTTCACCACAGGTGACGTTTCATTTACCTGAGTCTACTTTAGGCGAGGTGGAAGGAGGTTCCTCTTCACTTGATATTACAGTGATACAGCACTGTACACATTTGACAAAAAACAGGGCCTCACCCTCATCTGAAATAGACAATGAAACTAAATCAGTTGAGGCTGAAATCAAGAGCAGTTTACCACTGGTGATGTTTCATTTACCTGAATCCACTTCACCTTTATCAGCTGAAGAAAAGGTCTCAGATAGTTCACAGAAACAACAAACACAGGGACAAAGCACAGGGACAGAAACAACACCAAGTGAAATAAATAATCACTTTAACTTAAGTTTAGCTTTCTTCTCTGAGGAAAAACAAGATACTGGCCCTACCTTAGTGCAGAAAGAAGACATTTATTCCCCTATTGAAATCCAGTCTCCTTCACCAAATCTGTTAGTCCCTACTAAAGAGAGGAGTCTAAACAATTCACCTAAGGCTACATCCACCTCACCTGTACAGAAAGTAGAACATTCAGGATCTGAAATCATTACGCATACCCTAACTTCTGACAGCAGAGAGAGCAATAGCTCATTGAAAACTGCTTGTACACCTCAGCACTCTAGAAAAAAGTCATTACCCAAAGTTGGACGTGAAAGCAAAGAGGGTTTCGTGGAAGAAATGGCCCACCATGCACATTGGAGGAAAACTCCTTCTCCCCCACTCACCAGGTTTACCCCTGTACACATCATAGCCCCAGAGAAGCCATATAGACAGTGGCAGAACAGATGCCATAGCCCCCCTCAGGTTGTAGCATCCTCACAGAGCAGTAATGTGAAGAAACTTGTGACAAATACGGAAAGTCCCAATGCTGCCCCCAGGGACAATAATAGCCAGACCCAGTGGGCCAAGCTAGGAAGGCAACTAGAGATGGAGATGGAAATGCAGCTTGAGGAGGAGAAAGAGCTAGGTAGGGAGAGGCAAATGGTCAGAGAGATGGAGAGAGAGAGAAAGAGGGAGGAGCGGGTGCCTGAAAAAGGGGAGGGGTGGCAGGGGGACGCCAGTTACAGAGGGGAACAGGTTGAGCTGTCATTCAGTACCAGGAATAGAAAAGGGCCTGCGAGTCGCAGTACAGCTCCCACAAGCAGAGAGCCCCGTCAGGGAATGCCAACAGCACATTCCTATTCAGAGAGCTTGCTCGCCACTAAACAGCTACAGCAACAACAGAGTCTGGCCAGAGCACAGATTTCCCAGCAAGACAGTAGAGGTGGTGGTCCTGGAAGGCAGCTTCAACCTCCTGCGCCCCAGAATAAGAACAGTTCTCCTGGACGTGTGGCCACAAACAGGCCTGGCCGAAGCTCAAGTTCCAGCATGGGAAGTGAGCTGGATGAGGCAGACAATGAGGTGAAGTGGTTTACAGATGTGGCTTTCCGCAGCCTGTCAAGCCCTGAGGTAGATTACCTTGACATGTATAACTCCAGCCACCATTCATCTACCAATGCCTCCCAGCCATCTACTCAGGAAAGCCCAGCTGGGGTCAGTGCTGCCTGGCTGGCCTACGCTGACTTCAGGGGCTCTGCTCCAAAGCTGGACAGTGATGAATTCGCATTCCAGCATCCTTCTACATGCTATTCGGATGGCCTAGATCCATCAAAACGATATGAGATGGGTAGTTTTGAGTGTGTGGATGTGGCTGTGGAGAGAGAAGACTCCAGGAGGAGAAGAGGAGTGCCAAAAAGACAGATCCAGCTGAAGAGGAAGAATAATGCTGAGATGAAGCAAGATGAGAGCAGTGAGAATAGCAGCCCCGGGATTCCGATGATTATGGACAGCCCCTCTCTAGAAAGGCATTCCAGAGAGACATTGGTAAGACAACACAGTACACCAGCAACCCTGCAAGAGCCCTGCCGTCCTGAGACTAGTCCTGAGTTTTACGAAAAGGGTGAGAGAAAATCCAAATTTCAGAAATCTGCTTCTCTGGATGAGACAAAGACACAGATGGCCACTTGCCTCATCAAGAGTGTGCTGTCAAAGAAGATGCAAAGTGTCGATAAACAAACTGAAGATCAGGTTGGAGAAGAAGCCAGCACCACCTCTGAGGAAAAAACCTCACCACCTGAGAGTGCTGTGGCACCACTTAAAGACTCTCCAAAAACTGACACACCTAATCTGAATTCTACTCTTCACTCAGAGTGTAGTTTTTCATCTGAAGTTCATACTGTGAGAGAAGAACCAGGCACAAAGAAAGGCTTTGGAGAGACATTCATTAATATGCCAAATATAAGCAGCCACAGTAGAAGTGATGAGTCTGATTTCCAATGCAGAAATGCAGCCTCATTAAGACCTGAAATGAGATCACAACTAAAAGTGCCATTTGATAGTAAACAGTCCACCTCAGAAAAAGTCCTCTCCAGGACTGGAATAAAAGGAGCAGATGACAGTAAACCATGGGAGGAAAGTGAGGGTGGTGACTCAGCAAATTCCACTGACAGGAACACAGGAGCTCCTTTTTCCACCGGAGGCAGAAGCATGCAGACCAGGGTGGCAAACAGAGACCAGGAATGTGAAAACACTAAGGACCACAAACAACTGCAACAGGGTGACAAGAGCATCTTGATGTCAAAAACACAGGAGATTAACCTCAAAGCCACTTCTGCCATGGAGAAAAAGAAAACCTCCCTCAATGTTGCCTTAACATCTGAGGTGGAAAACAAATCTGCCTTAAGGCATGATGCTGCTTCACCAGAAATGTCTGTCAGAGAAAGGATTCAAAGAATAGAGTCCAGAGTGGAAGAGAAAGCAGAGGAAGAAGGAAATGGGAATAATAAAGTTAAGGTCCCCATCCATAAAGTTAGAGATGTTAGGCGGCTCATAAAAAATACATATAATCTGTCATTCAAAGCAACCAGTGCTAAAATGTCATCAGATGAAAATGAAGGAATGACAGATTCGAATGAGGAAAGGAGGGAAGACATAAAAGAGGAGGAGAGAGAGGTAAGGCATGAGATGAGGAGGGAGGAGATGGCTGAAGAGAAGAGGGAGGTAAAGGAAAAGGAGGTCAAGGTGGAGAGGAAAGATGAACAGAAAGAAGATGGAAAGCTCGTAAGATTATCTCCACTTCCGCACTGCAAGGGAAAGCCTTTGTCTCGCTCGCAGCCAATGCAGATAGAATGTAAGGCTGTTTGCTGGAAAGAAGACAAAAATAAAGTAACACCTAGTAAGATAGACCCAGAGAAATCAGGAGACAAATGCCAGGCTTCTCTACAGCTCAAAGAGACAAGCAAAGAACAAAAGAATTCCTCCAGTGCAAATACACAGAATTACACAACAGAGGATGCAGCGATATCCAAGATATGTCAACCCGATCCAAGTGAGGAGGCCGAAACACAAGAACCTACAACAGAAGCACCAGACAATGAGGATAAACCTGTGGTATTTAGAAGAGACGGAAAACCTCCCATGCTTGGAAGCCTCCCCAAACTCCCCAGTAAGGAAAGAGAAGTGTCCACTGCTTTAGTGGTGTTAAGGGAGGGATCCAGCAAGACCAAGACACCTGCCTCCCCAGCCCAGGAAGAGCTTCCCAACCTGTTCCAAGCACCAGCCACTTCACCTTCACCTGGGCCAATTACTCCAGCTAGTACTCCCGGCAGCAGTGGCCACTCAGTTTCCATGTTACTGAAGGAGAAAGGGTACCAAGCTGACATTGGAGCAGTGGTAGGTGATGGCCAGAGTGCAGCTGAAGGTAAAAATGTCCCCCGTAAGCATGTGAACTGCCTGGAGATCCCCCTTCAGACAACCCCACCTTCAGAAGGAGGACAGACTGAGTCCCATCTGGAAAGGATGTTCTCCTCATCTACCAAATCTGGACCCAACACAGATACACAAACAAAAACCACAGAAGAAGAAGTTAGTATCAAGCCCATATTCAAAGACACAGAAAAGCAAAAGAGTGCATCTCCTCCAAGAAATATGCAGCAGCAAACACCACCTCTCACCAAACAGAAGGAACAAGGAGATTTTGAAGCAATCAAAAGACAAGATCCAACTTTTCCTCCAAGATCCCCTGCAATTAGAAGATTCCGACCTCAGCCGATCGAGGTTAAGTCATTGTCTAAAGAAACACAGAAACAAGAAACACCCACAAACAACACAGGAAACAGCAGACCCCAGACCATAGAAGTCAAATCTATAGCTAAAAACTCTCAAAAGCCAGTTGTGCCACCAAAACCAAACTATAAATTTAAACCTTCAGATGTAGGAGCGATGCCAAATGAAATGCAAAGATCAACAGAGACAACATCAAGCATAAAACCACAAAGTGAGGAGAAGACTCAAACAATTGTTGTGTCCTCTCCAACAATCTACAGAAAGATCTCTAATGAATCCACATTGACATCAAACTATACAAGAAAATTAGCTGTGTCTGCAGTGTCCAGCTGCAGACCTCCACCAGGAAAAACAACAGCAACCACCACTGGTGTTTCAAACCAGACAGCAGCACCATCAGAGACAGAGGTGTCTAATGACAGAGGTCAGCAGCAGCAGCCCATTGCCTCAACCCAGAGCTCCAGATATATACAAAGACCCACAACCTTAACCACAGCTCCAGCATCAGACACTGGTCCAGCTCCGATTTCTGACCTGACAGCAAACAAAATCCCTCGCCCTTCCTCAGCAGAACCAAGCCAGACAAGCCATCCAGCTGTTGTGGATCTAAACAGCCAACCACAGTATCCCAGGATGGCATATCCTCATGATCAAACTATGCCTGTGATATCCAACAATACAAAACAACTTGTATCCACAACACAAGTGCCAGGATACACACTCGTACACCAGCCTTTTCGCAGGTCACTGTCCACTGAGCGCTCCCAAAGGACAGATGACCTACGATTCTATGCCTCAGATGACCCACCAAGCTATGATGAAAGGGAGAGCTTCAGTCCCCTTATGTTGCCAGATTTAACCCGCAGGAGATCAAATCGCTACCAACCCTCCTCTCGCCCTCCTCCATGCTCCTGCACCTCTAGCTGCCCCTCCCACCCTGGTCTCATCCATCCTCACCATCATCATAGCCCCCACAGCCTCACACCCCCTGCTCCCTCACATTCACCAAGCCAGACGATGTCTTACCCGGTTGCTCAGCCACCTCTCCGTCCCCACCAATGCAGACCTGATCTTCAACCTATGAGCTACCAGCCTGGCTCTTCTAAGTCAAGTACTCTTGGCCCCACCCAGCCACCAGCCATGTACCAGCCTCTCCATCAGCCCCCTGCTTGCCCTCCCCATCCCTCAGTTATGCAGGCCTGCCCTCCTGACCGCCCATTGCTGCCACCCCAACATATTGACCCCCGACGCCCCCCTGTCCACCATTCTCCCCAGCAGCAGCAGCCACCAGGCATGGCTGGAGGTCCCTACAGTGATACTGGCCATGGTCATTCCCCAGGCCTTCCTCATATGGATCCTCAGTACCTATGTGGCCCCCAGAGCCTGGGTCCCTCTTATGGCTCTGAGTATGGGGGTGATACCTCCAGCCTGTATTCAGAGAGTAACTATGGACAGACGCCTCGCAGAGTCCTCATGGATCCTGAGACAGGGAAGTATTTTTATATAGAGGTGCCTATGCAGCCACTGAGGAAGATGTTGTTTGACCCAGAGACCGGTCAGTACGTGGAGGTGCTCATCCCCCAGCAAGCCATGTCTCACTCAGGCCTGTATCCTCCCTCAGCAGCCCCCTATCCACCCCTCCACAACCCCAACATGTATGCCCCTGCTCAGCAGTACATGCCCTACGCAGCTCCTCCTCCTCCTCCTCCACCACACCCTCAGGCTCAGCCCCAGCCACCCCGATATCCCGAAACCTCTGCCTCAGCAGCAATGCACCCAAACATGGCCAGGATCAGCTATGGGGTTCCATCTGGTCAGGGGTCCAAGCCTGAGCCCCAGAACCATCCACCAATGGACCAGAGCTACCTGGAGAGTATGTATTATGTCCCAACAGGGATGAATGCTAGCCCCAATACCACCCCACCAGACTATTACCACAAACATCCCCCTGGCCTACCCCCAACAGGGGGGAAAAGGTCCTGAAATAGAAGATAGAGTCCGTCTTCCTGGAGCCTGTTAGGTTTTAAATACATAGTACATAAAGAGGATGTCTAATGTTAGCAAGTAATGCTATTTGAGTTTTCACATTGCAACTTAAGACAGTAATGTTTTTAGTTGTTTATTCGCTGCTGCTTATTCTGTAGGCTGCTTTAATCGAAGAAGAAAGACAAATGTTACTTTTCTGATGTTAATACTTTAAAGCACAAGGGAGTAAATTGCTAAAAGGCTGCACAACATTTATACCTAAAGCTAAAATGATTTATCAAAATGTTTGTCAAGTGTAAGAGCACCAATAATGAACAATCACAATAAATCAATACATTTACAGATTTAGAGAAGTTTGTAGTTCAACAGATATTTAAAAAACACTTGAAGATACTGTTCAGAAAGAACCTCATATTTATGTTGTTATTTTGTTTCCAGAATGATGGATGAGTGAGTTTGTGCACATGAAGTTTGCAAAAAACAAAATGCCAATAAAACATGTCACATGTGTATCATATGTCTATGTTTTTTTCTGGAATTATATTGAAGGTCAAAGGTGTCAAATAATGAACTTTACATATATTTCTAGCTTGTAAAACTTTTAGAAAATATAATCACATACTGCTAACATCAGTCTGCTTTCGAGATTGCATTGCCAGAAAACGTTGTAATATATCATAAAGCATGCTGAAATTAATGTCTTTCATTACTTTCAAACACTTAACCTGGCACTGAGAAAACTGGCTGGAATGGACAATATAATTAGGGAGCCATATGGTGGTATACTGATTATAAAGGCTGGTCGTCAATGACTTTGTAGGCAAACATCTGCTGAAGTATCCTTGAGCAGGACACTGGATGTCTTTCAGCTTTAGGGACGACCTTTCTGCTGCCGATGTTGCACTCCAAACATCCTGTAAAGTGGAGCAGGTAAAAAAGAACTTCCCTGAGAATCAATAAAGTATGTCACATTGTTAATTGGGGTGATTGCATACAGCAATTAACCCTATGTTCTCTTCAACCAAAATTCTTTAATATTATTATTATTTTCTTTCCGCCACGCTTTTTGGCACTCAGTTACTTCAACCTAAAGACTTGAAACCAATTTCATCCCGTTCAACCTATTTTCGACTTTATCGGATGTCAACAGAATTTTCATATTTTTCATACTTTCTGGAATATTCTACATTTCTTCCCAAAATTTTCCCATTGAAAATGAATGGGAAAATTCTTCAAAATTTCCAATCTTTCAGCTCTTCCCACTCCTTCATACTTTCACTTAGTACTCTCATTCCACTTTTCAAATATTCATTCAACCTTCAACTATTCCCAACGGATTCCGATTTTTTCCACCTTTCATACTTCCGGAGAAAATTAAAGGGCAATTTCAGTGGTTTTCAAATTCTTCAGTTTTTCCAATTTTTGAAACCTATCTAGTTCTACACGCTTTGAGATAGAAACTTCAAACATCTTCACCTTGTTCAGCTTGACTACCTCTCTAGGGGGTGTCAACAGAATTTTCCTATAATTCATAGTTTTTGAATTATTAAACTTTATTTAAACCAATTTTTCAACTTTTTTCAAAATTTCCAATCTTTCAGCTCTTCCCATTCCTTCACACATTAACGTATAGATGTCCTTCCACTTTTAAAATATTCCTCTAACCTTCCCCTATCTTTGAACCCTGGAACATTTTTTTGTATCTTTCATACTTTCTGAGATAATTAAAGGGCAATTTCAGTGGTTTTCAAATTTTTCAAAATTTCCAATATTTGAAACTTGCTTACTTCCACATGCTTCAAGGTAGAAACTTCAAACCAATTTCATAGTGTTCAACTTGATCTATCCCTTAGGGGGTTTCAACAGCATATTCACATCTTTCATACTTTTCAAAATATTCAACCTTATTTCAGCACATTTTTTCAATTTTCATTTAGAATTTCCCCATTCAACTGAATGTGAAGCATTCAAAATGGCTTCACATCTCTTTCAGCTCACATAGTACTTCTTATACTATTGTACTACAATTTGAATTTATTCAGTTGCCTCTTCTTCCACATCTTTTCAAGCAAGTTTCAATCTGTTTCAAGCAATCGCTTCAAGCGGCAGGTTCAGCGTGCAATCACCCCGCAGTTTCTTCAGAAACTGCACCTTCTNGCAATCGCTTCAAGCGGCAGGTTCAGCGTGCAATCACCCCGCAGTTTCTTCAGAAACTGCACCTTCTTGTTTAATATTAATATCTTGTGTCACAGAATAGAAGGTGCAGGTAAAAGGTGCAAAAATGATAACCTGTGCACACAGTCAGAGCAGTCTTCTCTCATCTCAGTTACACTAAAGTAATGTTGCTTTATTTTGTTCTAAAATATTGCTTTGTTTTGTGCTTATTGCCTTTTAAATATCGTTTTATGCATTTTGCCTTGTTTAAAGCACCTTGAATTGCCTTTGTGTTTCAATGATGTAATACATATAAATTTGCCTTGCCTTGCCTTAAAGTGTGCCAGTGGTGCCAGATCAGACAGCTTTGCTTCAGTTTCATTATAATTTTTCATAGTATTCCCACAGTGTAACATATCTTAATGCTGGCTATTACTTTTGGTTAAAATAAATCAGACAAAGGCAAAGCAGGAATGTAAATTTTAATCATGCATATTATGACAGGATGCAGCAAGAGCTTGTGATGTAAGTGTATTTATGCACCATAACATAAATTACTGACCATAAATTACTGTCCAGTGCAGGAGACATTAAATTGAACACAGAAATTACTCAACTTTTATGACATTCATCAAAAAAAATTACACTTTTGACTCAATGCAATTCAATACATTTAAATAGTTCAGTTTAGCCCTGAATGCCACAACACAGAACAGATTTCTGAGAGCGTATTTGACCACTGGAGGGAGCTACAGATCTCCAAAGCTGCACAGGATGTTAAATTTTCAGGGTACATATGTCCAAATCTGCCATCTGCTTTCGTGAGAAGACTCAGTCATAGTAAAAAGGTTTAATGATTTCCTAATCAAAACCTGACTCAGATAACTAATTTCTTTGCCCTGGGTGACAGAATTGGCTCCTCTTTTCTCTGATGTGGATGGCAGTAAAACTAATGAGAGGTCTGACCAATACCTGTGTGGGCCTTAAGAGTGTGTTGGGTGTGTGTGTGTCCTCTTAAAAAGACTTGAGGTGTCCTATTTGTTAGAAATGTACATATTTGATCCCTACAACATCCAAAGTATCACTAAGCAAGATGCTGAACTGCTTAATTATTGAGTCACATTGAAAGACAATCTCTTAGGTGAAACATACAAAAAAAAAAAAGTTTATTTTCTGTTGCGATGTGTTCCTAGCAACACATTCTCATTAAATGGTCTATAATATATGATGTTCAGGTATTTACGATTATTGCCGTGAACCTCTGTCACAGTCTGTATAACAATCCAGTACGACACACCTTAGGAACACACTCTAATCTATATAAACTTCATGGCACACCTTACACACAGATACGTCCAGAGAAATGCGCGCACACACACATACCTGTATGGTATGGCATTCACTGTGCCAAATATTTTTTAGGCTCCAAGCTTATGTGAGAAAGCAGTCAGGCGATGTGTCAGATTTTTATTTTGGAGTATGGAATTAAAAGAATCTTGTTCTGTAACTGCCTCAATCATTTAACATTAGTCTGCTCAAAAGTTTCCTCCCCATTGTGTGACAACAGTGAATTCCAATTGTACACACACACAAAACAGACACCATGACATCATATAGCGTATTAACAGATCTCTGGGCTCTTTCCAGTGTCTGTTATTGTTATGCTTCCGTGACCACTTTTCTACCCCAGAATGTGATGATACTTACACAAACACACTCAGTGTAGTTCCATTGCCCATGCCGCACCCAAGAATGAGTGGGTGGGTTGGACTTCTAAGCCACGTTTGATGTGGACCCACTGGGGGGTGACTGGTCGATGGAAAGTCCTCTCCACATTGTCTTACCGTATCAGGAATGTAGCAAGGAGTGGGTGGCAGGGAACACACCGCGAGATAAGAGGCAGAGTTTTAAGTGATGATAAGATGAGTATTTGGAGCAAAATGTGAAATGTGCTTAATTTCCCAGCATGTGACCTCTGTGACTGGAGAAAGGAGGTGTTAATATTTTAGAAAGGTGGACTTTTAACGAATGATGAGTGTATCACCAACTCAGAGAAAGCATAATATGTGTCAGTCAGTCAGGCCATGACTATCTGTGTGTGTGTCTGTGATGTATTAATCAAAGGGAGGAAACAGTTTGTGAGGTGAATGTCTGCTCCTTGCCAGACGTTGCTATTAGTAAGCATATGAACCTCTCTCTGGCTGGGAACCTTCATTACCAATACAGCCATAGAAATCCAGACATGCTCTTGCTTCAGTGTTTATGACAGAGAACTGCTGTTTAATAAGAGAGAGTGAAAAGAAATTCACACTTGTTCATCCCATGTGCTGCCTTATAGGTCCAGCATAATGCCCATATAAGGCTTGCTTCCGGGGGAAGTGGGCGGGTCGTAACAGGCATGTTGGCATTTGTGAGTGTGTGTTGCTTTTGACAGAAGGTGAGTGTGAAGCAAGAAGGAAGGAGATAAGGGAAAGCAGGGATGAGTGAGTACAGGCATTGAGAAATACCTGAGCGTTACCTGAAACTGTGCCTTCCCTCTTGTCTTGTTGCCCAGCAACAGCTCAGCATTGCAAATAGTCCTCTTGCGTGTGTGCGTGTATTTATGTGTCATAAAAGACCTGCCACCAAGAAGCGTGCATACCTGTCTCCCAGATTTCACATCATATCCTGATTGCCTCAACCTAAACTCCTAATAATTGCCAACCAGAAAGTATCCTGCTTTATGTGACTCACCTGTACAACAACTATAGTTTGTTTCAAATTACTGATTTTGGCCAGTTGCTCAATCTCTGGAAAAGCTGAAGACAAGCTGGAGACTACTGTTATTTCAGCCGCAAAAGCTACACCATAATGATTGGAAAAACAATACTGAAATGAAATTCTTTTTTGTAGTGGAAATCATTAGTCTAGACTACTCTAGTTTCTTAGCATCCCAGGACCCCTAACGTCCAGGAAGGAAATTATTACTTATGAGTCTATCCTTGTCTCCAAGACTGGAGTGCATGCTAACACACAGAAACACACACATATTATTCAGTGTTAAGGATGATGTAGCCAGAAAATTATGTCATAGCCTGATCATTTTACTCATCTTCCTCCTCCTGAGACCTGTGTGGCAGATCGATGAGGAATGGAAGGAATGAGAAGAGAGTACATGAGGGAAGAGAGTGTGTATGTATGTATGTTATGTGTGTATGAGTGAGTTATTAACAGGAATATGCTCTTTGCTACCTCCATGCTGAATTACTCAGAGTTGACGATGTGTCTGAATTCTTAGTGATACCATGCCATGTCAGCTATTTCCCCCTGTGCATCTTAAAGCTTGATACATATTGAGTTGAACAGCTCAATTAAACCACATGGTCCGCAGCCAACTGTAAGAGGTTTAGCTGATTTTATGAGGGAATCTCCTGGGAATCAGCCTTTGGTCGTGTTTTGTCAGCTTCATATGCCGTGGTGTGTATGGGTAACTGGATTCTTACAGCATGAGGTAAAATAGTGAGTCATACGAGGGTGGCCCTACCACACGGAGCCTAGACATCAAACGTTTAATAGCACAGTTTATTACACATTAGTGCAGAAAACTAAAACATGAGTAGTCTCAGTCTTGCTACCTGTTTTCTTAGTAAACAGTATCATTAAAGGACCATACTGGTGATTTTACATGTTTAAGGGCCAATAAATACTACCTGCCTAGACATTACATGACTTACAGCCATTTTCCAAAATATAAAACCTTTTTTTTAGTTTTCCTGTTATTTTGCCAAATCCCCTAAGCTTTCAAAATCAAATGTTCAGGTGATACACCCACGTTAAAATTAATTGTTCATCTGCTAACACATATGTCCGAATGTCATTTTTAATTTCTTGGTAAAAGCCATCTTCTCCTGGGACTGTATTCCCTGGCGGAGACATACATTTTCTTCCATGTAGCTCCATGTTAAATTAAGTTACTTTGACAAAAAACATTTAATAGACATTGTGTTTGTCTGTGGTTTGTCAATAATGTAAAATGTATGTATATGGGTTGTATATATTAAGCTCAATCATGCAAAACCACTGGTGTGGTCCTTTCCAGTCATCCTGTCCACATTATTCCTCTCGTCTGTCCCCCTTCCTCTCTCTCTCTCTCTCTCTCTCTCTCTCTCTCTCTCTCTCTCTCTCTCTCTCTGTCATCTCTGTCACTGGCTTTATTGCCAAGTATAGTGTGTGGAATCTCAAACATTGTCTGGACAATCCGTGGAATGCTGGAGAGAACTTAACATCCTGCGGCAAACAGAAGACAGGCAGTTATGCCGTGTTACCGCAGGTCAACACTAGGGCGGTGGCAAACAGCTGGCAGAGAAATGGGTGCCAACAACTGAGAGAGAAAATGATGAACGATCAGTACGGGATTGCCAATGGACTGGACGTCATGCATACAATCTTTATTTGGTCATCAATATACACTGGCTTTAAAGTCAATAGTAGTAGTAGTAGTAGTAGTAGTAGTAGTATATCATAAATCCCGTCTATGAAAGCAATCCAGGGCAGGGTCAAACATAAGCAGTAAACACATACAGTAAATGCACAGTCATCCATATGTAGGATCAGTTATCATGATCCTAGAGTTTCCTAGAGCTGAACAGGAATAATGGACAATTTGAACTTTACTGGAGAGTCACTTTGGAGAAGAATAAATTCATTTAGGTAGCTATCACTGTTATGTAACAGTGATTAATCGGTTCATTGTGATTGGAGATGTTGTGAAATTTCGACACTGGCATTCCTGTCCTGGAAATTCAGGAAGATTTACACTCAATATTTATGATTTTTACGAGCTTGTTGTCATAATTATTTGAATGGCTTCCTAAGAGCACCAACAGGAGAATAAAATTATCAAAGGCGTCTTGTCACTGACATAAAAAAATCACTGGTTCTTAACAAGTAGCCTTTAGATTGTGCTTTCTTTTAAATCCCCAATGAGTTTGCAAAATAATTAACCATTTGAAGAAAAGATTGAAGTTGCATGCCATCATCTTTCCCAACCTTTCACGTCAATCCCTACTTATACAATACATTCCCATTCCAGTGACGACTGCACATAAAGGACAGGAATATGCCTTTTAGATTGGTTGTAATCAACAGGTTGATCCTAGCTGTTAAAGTAGCCGAGGAATTAACAAGACAAGACAAGCAGGTATGTAGGCAAACAATATGTGCAGTCAAACTCAGCTTAATAGTTCTGTTGACTGGATGGTTTGTTATGCAGGTTGTGGCCTCTGGATTGTTTGTGGTGCCTGTATGAAAGATAAGCAGCAGATAGGCACTACGTATGATTTTCCATGAGTTTTTCCCACCCATGTGGTGCCATGCTGATGTATTTCAGGCAGCAGCAAAGAAAACCAGGAGCACAGTGCATTTCCTTATGTTTTCTTAAGAGGTTGCCTACAATCTTACATATGAGGTTAAAGGACCATACTGGTGGTTTTGCATATTTGAACCAAGTAAATATCCACATACATGGTATTGTTGCTGCAAACCATTTTGCAAAAACATAAAACCATATTTTAGTTTTTGTGTTACGAAAACTTATGAACGACTTACGAACGTCCGACTTACGAACAACCCATACTGACAAACCGACCACCATAAAGCCTATTAAATTAAAAATTGGAGTTACATACAATGTTTTGTAATAACGAATGGTGCGCAGCGGTCGTCACTATTTTAAGTCGGATCACGCTCGCTGTAAACACCGTGTTGTGCACAGGGTAGTATGCTAAGTTTAAATTATTGTAGTATGCTAAGTTTAAATTATTGTTATGGCAAATGATGCTAAACTAAAACAGGTTCATCGTTGGCTAACATTTATCCAGCTAATTAAATTAGCTAGCTGCTAGCTAGCTAGACAATGCCACAAACACTACATAAAAAATATTGCTGTACTTTTGCATTGAATTTTTTTTTTTTTTTTTTTTTTTTACTTTAACTTTGCTCCTTGTTATTACTTCTTCCAACTGCGCAATGCAGTTGTACCTGCTCAGACTCCTCCCACTGCTGCTGTTTCCCGTTAAGTTTGGAAAATGTGCGGGTCGTTGTGTAATACTTCGCTGTCTACTTCCTGCTTTACAGAGTATTTTCTGTGTAATGCCTCATGTCGTTCTAGAAAATAATATTGAAACGGACAATGCACCAAGTATAAATGCCTCGGCGTTCTGTGGAAGTGCGCGCGGCTGGTGACAGTCGCTCACCACTCACGTGAGTTTAACCATTAAAGTAGTGCTGCTGTGTCTCAGGCTGGTCGGCAGGGCGCCTCTTCTCAGGACAATATGAGCTCCAAACTGCCTCAGCTGTGTGTGTGTGTGTTGCAGCATTGACTTACAGCATTAGTGAAATGCATGAATACCGTTTTACCAACGGACCAAGTGCAGGTTGCAGGAGTATAAAATAAATAGGCAAAAAAAAAAAAAAAAAAATTATTTCTCTTTGGTGCCTTTACCTGTAGGTGCCCTAGGCAACCGCCTGGGTTGCCTATGCCAAAAAACGGCCCTGTGTGCTGTTTGTGTTTTGCCTTTTTTTTCTTTTTTGTAACCTTCGTAACCATGCCTCCAAAGCATAAATCCGGTTTCTTATGCATAGAAAGGTAAAATATATATTCTAGATACGCACCTTACGTAACTGTTCTGATTTACGAACAAATCCAACTTATGAACAGCCGTGGGAACGGAACTTTTTCGTAACCCAGGGACTACCCGTATTTTGCCAAATCCCCTAATCTTTCAAAATCAAATGTGCAGATATGCAGGTGAAACCAGCATATCTGCATATCTGGTATGGTCCTTCAGTATTAAAATAGAAAACAAAGCAGGGATTGTCTCCAATCATTCATGAAGGGAGCCTCTTCACAAGGTTTGTTATTGTTTAGAAGGGTGGAGAACAGTGTGTTAACAGATTAATAACTTCTCTATCATACCTTCTCTTCAGCACTCTCGCTGACAGCACAGGCTTAGCATTTTTATGATATGACTGATACAAAGGAAAAACCAACGGCATCAACAGTCAAAAGGGTATGTTTTGGAAACTCTGCTGGCTGGCATGTATTCAAAATTAAGCAATATAGCAGCACAGCCACTGATTGGCATATTGGCTCGGTCGCTAGCGACGTTGCCTCACAGCAAGTAGAAGCAGATACTGCAGCGCTCAAGCCTCTGGTCTGCCTGTGCAGATCTTGTATTTACCCCAGGACTTGCAGGCGGTTTCTCCTACGTTCCAGATATTTGCATGCTATGTGATGTCGGGTCTCTATACTACATGTATGCAATCATCTTCACAGCGCACTTTTCTGTGAGTTAGTATACAATCAATTAATGCACTGTAATGTAATGTTTTCTGCGAGCAGGAAAGATACAAGTTATGCACCGATGGGCATCAATAAAGCTGCAACTGTGCAACTAATTTCAAATTCAAAACATCATAAATAGCTGACAAAAATGTTGTTTAAAAAATCATTCAGCCTTGCACATCCATTTCCATGGTTTATTGCATTATGAGACGATAGTGTCCATCAGCACCTCACTTACAAATTAAGCAAATTTGTGTTTCCAGTGAAAATATAATAGATACGTAAAATCTTGTCACAATCAGAATTAGCATATACTAAACTGTATCATGTGTATGACACACACAGGTGACGTGTTGCTGGCGTTAGTCTACTGAAAAAAGCAGCAGCAGAGAGGGAAAAACCGGAGAAATATTTGGGTGATTGTAGTGCTGAGAGTCAGGAGGGTTGGAAGCGGGCGGAGAAGGCCATCTATTGTTGTGGAGAGAATGGAAGCTCTCACACTGCAAGATTCCATCCTACTAGTGTGGTTATGGTGGCAGCAGTCTGATAAGCTTCTTCTGAACCGGTCTCAATGAGTCTGTTGTCCCATTCTTTCGAATCAAAATTATTTCTCCTTTTGAATAGTTCAATGACTGTTTAATTAGAAAACAGCTCACAGAGATGATGGCACAGTCAGGTTTAGAAATGTAATGATGAATATCTGATTAAGCGTTGATTGACAGATACATGTGGGAAAAGCCATTATTTTCTTTGGAGATCATCAAGAGAAGGTGTGACAATACATTGCTGTTTAGTATAATCACACCTGACTGGGTTTGTAAATGCCACACTAACATCATATCCTCTCAACTTGCGTCACTTACTGTGGTAACTGTTGGCTGGTTGTCTTTATTTCTCCACCCACTGCATCCCATTCCACAGTAAGGCTGGATTTAAGCATAAATACAAGTTTCAACGGAAACCATGGCAATGACTTGTTACCACGGCAGTGACTCGTCACCACAGTTACCACAGTACTGGGCAAACGCTCTATAGACAGCGGCAGAATCACACTGCTTTTCCCCTCTAGTCTCTAAAAAAGTCTAGCAGTCTTTGGTTTCTAAGCTCTTGAAGAATTTGCGTCATTACCCAATGGGTTTCTTCTCTTTTTCTGTGTGAGATTTACTCTGAAGCCTGACTAAACAACAGTTGAGAATTGAATCTGGAAGTATTTATTTTGGATATATATTTAGCTTATGACCACTTGCCTGGGCCATGCCAACCATGCTAACTAGCTAGGGCAGGGCTATATTTACAGAAGGCTGGGCATCCATCATCGCAGTGCAAAAGCACTGACAGCCAGAGAGTGAGGAAGGGAAAGTGTGGCCCATCAGTCACCACAGTCCAATCCCAGAGGCTGTCTATTTAAAACACCTCACAATTTGACCACAACAGTCCTGCAGGTCACACTGAACTCCTGGACCTACAGTTTAACATCCTTACACCATGCCACCTAGCATGCATGTGTGCATACCTTCACTTATTCATGTGCCACATAGTTTTGTAGCATGAACATTTGCATGCGTACCCACATTTGCATGTGCAGGTGTATATAATTGCGTGTTTATGTATATTTGCATGTGTGCATGTATGTGTGGGTGTGTGTTGCCTGTTAAAGCTCAGACCATAAAGTGTCCTGTAATAGGAGAAAGGGCAGGGAGAAGAAAAAAAGCCAATGATGACACCTGGGCCTTCTGCCTTGGCACCCTGCACCTGAATGACATCACTGCGTCACAGACAAAATAACTCATCAACTGTGGAACACAACCTGTAAATAGACAACCAGACAGAAAGGCAGGCACACAGCCTGAAATGACATATAGTGTTAAACCAGATAGACAGTCTTACAAGGTCAGAGATTGTAACAGTCCTGCTGTGTCATTGCTTGAGAGAAGCTTGCTTGCGACAGGTTTTGAGTTGTACCTGCAGCACAGACTTGCTTCATCTAGGTGACTGCTATTTGGAGATTTCCGAAGCATGCATGACTGTATCACATCTTGCAACAAATGTGTTTTACTTACAAATATTACAACTGTATATGCTGCATAGCAGCTGAAGAGAGCTGACTTTGCTCTGGATGCTCTTTATTAGTTATATCAGGTGTTGATTCAGTTATCTGAGAGCTGCCCAGTATAACCAGATGTTTGGCTTGTTTTTAAAATAGTCCACAACACTGCACCCCACCGTTGAAAAAATTTGTGCAGTTTTGCTCAGATGACCAGAATTTCAAGGTCAACTGCTCGGGGAGAATGCAGAGTCCCTAAAAGAAGCTCTGCCTTTGCACAATCTGCTTTTTTCATTTAAATGGAACAAACTCCCTGACAGTCTGAAAACGTGTAGATTTTCATACTTTTTCTCGGGATGCAAAACAAATTTAAGAAATCAGTGTTGTCAACATAAATCGGACAGAAAACAGCATTTTTATCTTTTAACATTCTGATCGTTTTTATTATTAGATTATATACTGACAGGACTGTCAATAGATGGAGGGTGCGTGATATGTGTATGTTTTATGGGTATGTGTGTAGGAGTGGGAGTGGGGGTGTGGGGATGTTAGATCAGGTATCTACGTTTGTTCATAGTATTTTATCATATTTAGTATTCTGGAAATGTATTTATATTTTATATTTAATGTTGTGCCTCTGGGCCTGCAGATGGAAATTAGCTGCTAGCTAAATCTGGTATCTGGTACAATGCATCTTTTCTCCTTTGAGATTTTTTTTTTTTTTTTTTTTTTTTGTACATAATCCCTGATTAACAATAAATAAATGAACAAACAAACAAACCACAGATGAGCATCCCCATTGGAGCAGGTGCAGCTTACCTGGTTCACCACAACAGTTATTCCTGAAATTGAGGACAATGGGTGTCACCCATCCCACCCAGATTTTCCCAGCCTCAGGGATTTGACCTTTTAATCACAAGTTTGCTTTGTATGCATTCAACTTCTGAGCTACTGCTGCTCTGTGTGTGCAAGTCTGTGTGTGCGTTCAGGCATTTCTGTGAGTGTGTGGATGTGTGTGTGTGTGCTGACTCAGGAGAGTGGCTGCACCAGCCTGTTGCAGTATTGGATCTAATCGGTTGGCATCTTTACCATGAGGGCCAAGTCGTTAACAAGTTGGAGTGGAGAAGAAACCTGCCATGTAGGGATGTTTATCTGTGAGCTCAGAAACACTGAAACCCAAGAGGACTCTCAAATCCCCCCAACTGACTGCCTCTGGGGTATTAATAACACACATATACACCCCAACCATCCTAGTGATGAACAATGACCCCAAGTGGTTTGTGCTGAAAAAAGGCGTCATCAAACGTTGAATGCTCAACGTCACGCAAAAAAAAAAAAAAAAANAAAAAAAAAAAAAAAAGCAAAAGTTCCCTAACTTTTCCTGGAAAGATATTTCTAGGGCAAGACATACCTCAAACACTCAGGGGTTTATGTTGAGGTCAAGTCTGGGCTGCAATAATGATAGTTAAAGACATCATGTTAACTTGTAAATTGATACCCCCTGCTACCCGCTGTCTCCTGACCACGTGAATGCACAAGCCTCCTGGATGGTGAGGTCACCATGATCTGCAGATCCCAGTCCTAGGGTGGGAGGTCTGCTAAATTCAGAGTAAGGGTGTGGGGGGGGGGGNTGGGGGGGGGGGATGTTGGCTGTGTACACCCAGTATACTGTATACTTAGTATGGTTCCCCTACCCTCACCTTTTTTACACACTGCATCTTCTGACATCGACTGCATGTGCAATATACTTCGTTATTCTTTCGCTGTAAATCTGCACTCCACTTAGATTCTGGTAGCATTAGCGAGCATTAGCGCTCTTGGCAAATTATCTTGAGTCAGCACTACTCCAGTGGCTAGCACAGAAATTTATGACCTCTGAGCAAAAACCAGGCCCCATATTCATACAGTGGCTCAGGAGTTAGGAGTTATAAATTATATGTTGATAGCTGTTATCTGTGGGTGTTTGTGCATGTGTGGTAGCAATGGTGGCTGAGAGTGTCAGGGTTTCTGCAGACAACTTGCTCATTGGTCAGAGAGTCTGATTACAGGATCGACCGAGTTAAGGAGGAAAGGAAACCAAATGCACAATAAGAAAGGAGAGAGCAGCTGCGTCCTTATCGCCAGAGCTTCATGTAACCTGCCTGACTTTTTCATGACATCTGTTTGAGAAAAATGATACTTAGATAAAGTTTATGACTATCTTATCTGTTTGTAAAGTACTCCTGAAGGATGGGTAGGTTCCTGAAAGCCAGGGAAGCCTGTGCTGCATTCCTTAGCCGTGAGAGAGGCAATCAGTCAGTGTGATGTCATGACAGGTTCAGAGGGTTCTGCTCACACACATGTCCAGGCAGAGCACTGCTGTCGACACTAAGCCACACACCTTTACCACAAAGGAACATTTCATTTCCTCTACAGTGTAGCTATGGTCTGATAAGGACATTGTTTCTCAAGATAAATCACCACAATAGAGGAATTCATGAAAATAAATGACTAAATAACAATCACAGTTTAACTTAATATCAGTGGCAATGGAAGATATGACTTTATCATGACTTGATTTGGTGTTGTGGGCTTTCAAATTGAAAAATGGCCTGATATTCTGAAATGTCAAAATCTAAAAATACACAGTTATATCTGGGCTGACAGATATAAACACTGATATAATCAGTGAAGTGGGTAACCTCTCCTTCTCTGCCTCATCACAGGGGTCAGGTTCAGTGTGTCAGCCAAGTCATCAGACTCTCTGTCTGCTTGGATTGGGTTTATTTTCAGGGAACTTGTCTGTCTCCCCCACATCCTCTGCATATTTCACATAATCCATGAGGCGCAGCTGAGACTGGCAGCATATTCCTTCCCTGCGGGATGCAAGTGTAGTCCATGATAGAAAAATAAGCAGGATGCTTCATCATGGGAGGCATCACTCAGTCTGGCAAAACCCAGACAGCCACTCCTAAAACTCGCTTTCCTATCACAAATGTTTTTTCTTTCTCTTCTCTCCAGCTCTTCTGTTCCATTATCCATTTAATTCTGGCTTGTGATGCACTAAAAGAAACCATATTGTCCAAAAAAGTGTTTAAAAGCCTAGAAAGAGAAGGCAAAGGACTTATGTTGGCAGTGTGCACAATTTAATTGCTGGGCATGTAAACAAAAAAAACACTATTTGTCTCAGGGATTCCCCTCCCGCCATACAGTGAGCACATGTACGCGCACACACACATTGCCTGGCCTGTGTGCAGAGACATTTAGTCTTTCAAAAGCGGCATTGTGTGAAGGTCAGGAGAGACTGGAATGGAGATCTATCGATGTGACATTCTCCATTCTGTGAGAAAGGCTGGACGGCCAGCTTCTGTTACATAGGCACCATAGAGGGTTGGATAATAGGAAAGTAGTGTATTAGTGTGTTGTGTGTGCGTGCGTTTGAGTGTGTGAGTGCGCTGGAGTCAGAGCAAATTAAAAAGACAGTGACTGTAGAAATTCTGATCTTATTATGACTGCCTGCAGAATTCAGATCAGACATGAATAAGACAGACCTACGCAGGATATCAGTGACTGTTGTCTTCAAAGGACATTTTCACACAAGCCTGACACATATTCCATGAACACACACTAATCATTAACCCAGAGCTGATTTTACAATGAGGTATCAAGTTATGATTTCACCACCTTAAAATACTGAATTTCCAGTAGCAGAAGCTGTGGTTTGAGCTCATCTTGATGATGCCATCAGTTCTATGAATTTATACGACAAGGATTTGGTACAAGGTCTGAAGTCTAGCATGCACCACCACAGTGAGAGTTGTCATGGGACTGGTGATTTGGGTCAAAGTTCAAGATATTATTTTTCCTCGTGGTTTATTTTATAAGTGGACTTTGAGCATCTCGAGAAAAAAGTTAAATACTAGATATGATATAAGTTGTTGATTCATAGAAAAACAATCTCATCAGAGAGAAGTGAAACCACAGGCTGGGTGATGAAAGACTTTACAGATTTGTAATAAGGCCAAAAGTGCCACATTTCACACTCTCTTCCTCTACATCTTCCTGTTTTTGTCTAATCATTTTTTTTCTTCTGAAGCCTTGTATTTATCACTTAATAAATAAAGATTTATTGTTTTATCATTATTTAATACCCAAGGCAGATTTCCAGTTTGGCAGCAGCAGTTCAATGCAAATATTTAACTAGATCTGCCTGAAGGAAGAAGTTACAGGAATGATATGAGCCACTGAGGACTGACATGGTGACAGCATTGATTATCTGTCTGCAGTTACACACACCTTTACAGTGTGATTTTTGAGATCTGATTATAGGCTTCACTGTATGTCCAAATTTGTCCTAGAATAGACTAAGCACCTGTGGCTGTCTGTAAATCTATTGATGCTTTATTTTCACAATCATCATATTTGCTTATTTGGAGTTCTGATATGAATGTGAGAAAAATTGGTCAGTATGCCTTGTCATGATGGGATGATACCCGTCTTCTTGAAGTGATATGAAGCAGCCACTCAGGGTCAGGAATTGTGAAACTAATCATTTCTGGCCTTACTTCCTTGTGCGATTGTGTCACTGTGGCATTTCCCTCGGGTGTGTGCAGGTGTGTCCAGGGGTGCTTCTTGTGGGTGTGTTTGAGTGCATTCACCCTACCTGAATCACTGGGTTATCCAGCTCAGTTTACCTAACCCTATACTGCTCAGCTTAACTGACAGAGCCAGAATGCAAGATGGCTTGGAAGTGAGCAAATTCTAAATTTATTTGGTTGTCCACTGGGCTACCAAATATTGGAGCCTGGTTTCCTAGTTCAGTTTTGTGGTTGTCAGTATTAAACATATTCACCATTTATTGCTATGACTAAAACTATCTTTTGTCACAAAATGTGTATGTGTTAGTAACTCCAAGCTACCTGAAGTTAAAATGAGTAATGACTGAAGTAAAATAATATTAGAATTCAACTTACTGAATATAACATTCTCCTATGGCAGAGAGGTTTAAATGGAGTGTTACTCAGACTGGGGTCTAATGCAAAACATAGAACATGATAAGAAATTATAGGCAATTATTGCTAATCAAACATTAGTTAATTTAAATTAACATGAGAAAATCCAATTCAGAAATATTTTTTTATATGTGTCTAGATTGTGGGAATGACAATTGCTTATATGTGGCTGATAATATGTTACACTTTACACATTTTCTACCAAGTACATTAAACATTGTGTCATGTTATATGATAGTTTTATACCATATATTTGGCATATATGTTAGTCATCTATGCCATATACGGTGCATGTTTTCTGAATTGATGTGATGTTTGCAAATATATATTAAAAACAAATCTAATGCAGTATATTTTAACTTATGTGGGCTAGACATATATGTATATCAACATATATTATCATATATGTTATTATATATGTATATCTCTCTGTACCTCTGAATACACTATTACAGGTCACTTTCTATACTCTGTCTATAATCTCTATAATCTCTTTCTATAATCTGTCTGTACCATTGCATCACATTACATACTGATGTGATGCAATAATAAGTAATGAAATGTTTATCAGCACTGCAGGACTATCAGCACTCCAACAGGATTCCTGTTGCAGATTTTATCAGGTGTCTTACAATAGTTTCAGTGTTGTGGATGCTGCAAATGTCAAACATACCTGATACTTGTCTGCAAGGCTGACACAGCATTAACACAGCATTATGGAAACAATTTAGATAATCCGTGGATTCTTCTGCCAAGTGTTTAGAGGAATGCTGTGCAACCTCAGAAAGATTCCATCCTCTCTGAAGACCATCAGGTTTGTCGTGAATGCATGGGCACATCTTGTCTATGTCAACGTCATCACATTCTCTTTGGCTGTCTGCCTACATTCACCAGGTGCTTCTTTGTGAGATGAAACTTCAGGATGACCACAAATGTTTTTTTCAACTGGTCTTTGCCACCCTGGAGAGTCAGAACACATGAGGGGAGGGAACAGCGATCAAAGGATTCAACACACTACGCGCTGACTCTCTTTCATGTCAAACAAAAGCGATAAAACAGGGGCTTTGTGTGTGCATAGATCTAGAACAGTGGAACATTCCAGAAGAGAAATGTGATATGTTTGTTGGAAAAGGATCTTTGAAGTTACCTGAGTGCTGCCTCATCATACGTTTACTCAGGTTACTAAAGCTGAAGCTGGTTCTGAAGCCTCACTGTGCTGAATGAAAGACTGACAGAAAGATGAAGAGAGAAAACAACATAAAACAGTTTGAAACAGTGTAATACCTGTGATTCAGGACCCTCTTGTGTAAATTATGTTTCAGTCATCAGGTCTTACCTGTACAGGTACAAGAAGGTCGCTCCAGGCTACACTTAGCACAACTCCCTTCTTCCCCTGCTTGCCTCCACGCCTCATTTGTTACATTCTACTGTTTTCCTGTCACAACTTGCATTTAAAGTGAAACTGTGTGTGTGTGTGTGTGTGTGTGTGTGTGTGTGTGTGTGTGTGTGTGTCACGGATGTGAGCTAACATCCAGTCTGCTATATCTTTCCACTGCGATACTGTCAATACACCTTTTTGACTGTTTGAAATTAGAATAATCCTAATCCTTGACCATGTACATTAATTTCCTAACAGTCGCCTTGACTTTAACTGTCAGTTGAAAGTAATTATAGAGGCTCAACATTAGATATAAAATTTAATAATACAGATGATTGTCATCTGAAAATTCTGAGCTTCTAATACTGAATATTTATATACTGATCCTGATTTAGTGATACTGATGATTTACTGAGCGTTGAATGTCAGCAGTGTACTATCAAAATAAAGTGATCTGCTAATCAGGTATCTTAATTGTTTCTATTACACTTTTTCCATTAGTCAGTTTTTCATATGTTTATACTGCGGCCTGTTATATAACACTACATTTACCATAAATGCATAATATATTCAGCTTTAAAAGCCCTGGTGCCCAGCCATCTCCTAACATAACACTGTTACATAGCAATACTGCCTAGTAATGCTTGGCATGCTGGCAGCAAGTTGGCTGAAGTAGGAACCTACTTTAGAATATATTAAGGCCCTGACAGGGTTTTTACGCACACATTCCATAGAAACAAAGCAAAAGCTCATAAAGAAAATGCCAGGAAGCTCAGCTCTCAAAGCTATAAAATCTTACAAAATAGGACGCCTTCTGCTTTGGAGACCAAAAATTCCACAAACAACCAGGACTGCTGACTGTTATGTGTAAAAATACTGACATAAAACTGAAATAGCAAATTCCTATTGGTTGTGTCAATATGGTACCCAAGGGAATTATGGGAAAGTGCTACCACCATCTCAGTTTGTCCCTATTGTGGCATTGTGTGTGTGTGTGTGTGTGTGTGTGTGTGTGTGTGTGTGTGTGTGTGTGTGCACCCAGGCTGTGCTTATTTTCTCCATTCATTCATTCGAAGGTCAAGAGTTCTGCAGTAAAACACACAAAGACGTCTTCACTGAGGCAAAAAGCCTGTTTAAAGCCCCCGCACTCTGTCCTGCTTTTATCCTCACAACAATCACGCTTCCTCACTCCAAAGCCGAGTATGTTATTTCAGCTTCTTTGTGTTTATGGAGGTTTGCAGATCCATCGTTGTAATGGGGAACACTGAGGCCATATCCTCCTTAGTTGTACTCTTCTATTAGCTCAAACAAGCCAAACCTTGGTCATCTTATGTTTATAAGTTCTGAGCTCAAAATTATCATGCAGCGCTTGTGTCAAGGCCACCAGATTTCCATGGCATCACAGGAGCGGTGATCTCACCGAGCCACCTTCTCTTGACGTCTGCACTGTTTCTATCCTCCACTCTGTTCTTCTCTTTCCTTTCCTCTTGTCAGTACTGTTTTGAGACTTCACAGGAACTGGCCAGGGAGGAATGCAGCATCACGGCAGCGTGACACAGACTGACACCCACAGAAACAACAGAGTTAGAAACTGAAGAAGTAAGAGAACAAGGTGATCTAGAGGAAGATATGTTTCAAAGAGGAGCTGGACTTTCTGACAAAGCGACTCCACTGTATCAGAGGAAAACCATATATCAGTAGTCACAGTCATTGCATAGAGGAAGGAAGGCCTAGTAGACATGAATGGTACAAAAAAAAGCAACAAAGTGGGAGTAGTTTGTGGCATCTTACATTCATTTTTTCGAAGCGATAGAAAGACATCCTGTGACACATTAAAAAATGAACTACAGGTTTCACAGACAACATAAATTGTGTTTCTGTTTACCGGTGTGTAAGCATGAGCTTTTAGGCTGTTTACACATGATCAGCCAGTGACTTTTAAACACACAAGCAGTCATTACATATGTGTGTAAAGTGATTAAGGCAATAACGTGAGTAAGACATACAGGTGGATGGAATTAATAGGATTCTGCGGTTCGTTGAATATACCCTGTACATGACATGTTGCGTAAACGGAGTATATGGAGGGTTCGCCAGGTGAGGAAATGTAAGCGGAGGTGGTTTACTTCAATTGTGACGTTTACACACTCGAATAAATCTATTTACAGTCGCATAATCTAGATCTGTTTGTCAAAATAATCTTATTCCAATTTATGCCAATTTCAGTCTAATTAAGGCGTATACTGTTTATGACATTGAAAAAAAATCAAACATATAAACATACTGATAGAGTAAACAGAAGCAACAAAACAATGGAAAGGAAGCTCATAAGCAACATTGACCAATTTGTCCTAATTTTACAAGACTAATTTGAAATTGTACCATGATTTGGTTCAATAGGTGATTACATGGTAAAATGTCAGCAGTCAGACAGAGCTAGCAGAGCTTGTAACCTGTATTTTAAATGAAAAATTATCTATATCCAAAGTTATGGATGTTTCTTGATGACATTTTTTGGCTATGGTTTGCCGTCAGTGCTGAGAAAAGTGCAGAGCATCGAGTGTGTGGGCAACTAGGTGAGAGACATACAAATCACTTATGGCCACTTTAGAGCCAATTGTGGACACTGGGCAGCCTTACAGACGTGCATGTGTATTTTTGTGCTCATTGTTTCTATCTGTATCCACGGACTTGATCCATGACCAAGAACTCACTTTTGGTTTAGGGACTGATGATGTATGAGGATGAAAATGAGGAGCCATGTCAGTGAGTTTAGCTCTTGTGCATGAAAACATGCTTTGATTCTCTCTCCAGTAGGTTCAAAGTGGCATGGCATGTGGCGTGCCAGTGAGACAGTAGCTGCTCTGTCATGTGGTCAGAATGTATTGAATGTGCAACATTGCTTCCAGTTTATCATCTCATCACGCCAGAATGCAGGTTTAAATATTTCCAAAATGTATTGTGATCCAATGAGTCTGATGACCCTGTGGAGAAATGAAAGAAAAGTGGTGTTTAGACTTTATACTCGGACTTATACACTTTTTATGAAACAAAAAATACCAACAACAACACAAGGGCCTTTGGGGCCATTACTAGCAACTGATAAACTATAACCTGATCTTTGACCATGAGAATTAGCAACAAGTACCCTTTCCCCATAAAACCACCAATGCCTTGTAGGTGCATTTGTGTGGAAATGATCAACAATAGCTTCATTTTCTTCAAGCCTAAGGCCTGGCCCATACTCATCAATCCATGGCAGAAATTTTACTTTATATTTCCAAAAGGTACAGGAAAGACAGAACATCAAAATAAAATATGTCATGATCTGGTTTTCTCTCCCTTTTCCCATTTGTCCCGTATTTTCTATTACCCTCATGTTTCTTGTATGTCTTTTGTTCTGAGTGTGTGTGTGAGGGCTTGGCATTCCAATCTTCTGATCATTCAATCAGCGTGCTCACCTGATGCCTGTCCACTAATCAAGTGCTGCAGCATATCTACCCCGGCTCTTCATCCACTCCTCGCCAGTTCGTTGTTGCTTCCTGTGTGGTAAACATGTTGTTTGGCCACTAGAATTGTTCATTTTCTAGTAGTAGTATCCAGTCAGTTTTTTTGTTCAGATTTGAACGTTGTCTCCTTCGTGTTCCAGGACCAGAATTCTCCCGGCATCCAGCACTCACCAGCCCAGCCTCTCTCACGCCGTTCAGCCTGCATTCACCAGCCCAGCCTCTCTCCACGCCATTCAGCTCTGCGTTCAACTTGCAGAAGCCAGCTCAACCCCTCTCCTCTCTCCCAAAAAATAAATAAATTTCATCTTTTACCAGTCAGTCTGTCTCCGTGTCTGCTCCTGGGTCTACCTGCTTAAAAACTTTGACAAAATAAGTAGAATCTGCATATTGTTCATTTTGTTTCCACTGTGTGTTGATTATTGAGTCACCTGTGTAAGTCAAAGTCAATATATCTTCTTCAGGGGTTAGGGTTAGGGTTAACATGCCAAAAACATTCCATACCACTCCAACAACATTACCAAAGAGTGTATCAAGACTGTTTCTCGTTAATTGGTCATTGGTATAAATTTGTCTGTCAAAGTTTATCAAAGCTCAACTCACCAAGAAAGAGTCATACAAATTTATTCCACCTTTGCAAGCAAATCCAGCGAGCATGAATGAAGTCTGCTTCAAAAGTTCAAATGACTAGTAAGTTCAATGTGAATTTGTGTAGTTGGTAAACAGGCAGAACTTAAACCTATCCTTAGACCAAATGTCTAATGTAGAATTTAATCATAGAAAGTATATAATGTTTATGTGTAAATATACTGTGCGTGCTTGTATACATTATGTGTATAAATACTGATGACAGCTGTGACACAAACATAAACTCTTTTTCAGACATAGGATGCATCCCTCCTCTCCTAGTTTCCTCTTTTGCTTATTTTTTAGGTCCCTTAATATTCATTTTCTTATTTTAGTGATTCAGTGAACTACACAACAAACACCCACTGCTAAAAAACGCTTCTTAAAATCGCTTTTCTGACAGACAGATGCAGGAAAACCCAGCTACGTTGGTAGAGAAAGAGAGATGGTACTGGAAAAAGAGGAAAACAAAGAACGATCTTTGTGTTTATGCAAGACAGGCTTTTCTTGGGTGTGTAGGGTCAGCGGTGTGTCGTCAGTGTGTGTGTATGTGTGTGTGTGTGTGTGTGTGTGTGTGTGTGAGTTTGGTGGATGTGTGCCTGTCTATGTTTCTGTTTGTAGCACTTATGACTATGGAGTAATCAGCCAGGAGGAAGAGCCTGTCCAAGTGCAGACAGCGTATCTCCCTCAGCCTGAGGATCCACCCGTTTTCTCACACAATTAACACACACACACATACACACACATGCATTCCCCCATTGCACTATAGTGAATAAGGTGTAGGGTTTACCAGAGTACAAAAACATGAATACATAAAGACCAGGAAGAATTTTAAGCAAATGAAAAGGGTATTCAAGTTGGCGAGACAACAGTAAAGCACTATTTACTCTGCTATAAATAGACACAATGGTCTTGACAGAAGGGATATTTTTACCAACTGTGAGGCAAGTTTTTATACTGAGATAACAGAATGGAAAACTGTGGAAGAAAGAAAGGAGAAATGGGCATTGTGAGTGTTAAGGAGCGGCGAACCAAATGTCAGAAAAAATTAAAGTAAAACTCCAGCTCAGGTTAAAAATATGATGCCATTTCTCACAGAAAACGACTCCAAATCAGATTTGAGTGATAAAAGTCAAAATGCATATTGTGCATACTGATAGCTGAATATGCTGAGTATTGTGTTAAGCCTTTTAGGGAACTATTATGGTGCAGGAAATTTAGACCAGGAAATTGCATGATAATGATGAAGAAATAGACGGAGTGGGACAGATGAAATATTACGTTGCAGCAGTGATGAATAAAGGACAGGAGAATAGAAAACAGGGTGTGGGTTTTCTCATGTTGTGTCTATCTCCTAATGATGGCTGACTAACCTTGACCAGGAAAACTCTGATCTCATCTTCACTGTCTCTACTGTAAGTGCACAACGACACGCACACACGCACACACACACACACACACACACAATGCACAAAACATTTCTTTCAGTCCCACAAAGGGAGAAGCATCTGCTCTCAATTACCCCCACCCACCCTGTAACACTGCTATACAATCCAGTAGTGACTGTAAAGCTCAACAGCAATTTTCTTTTATGGCGTTGTTTTCTCTGCTTGACATTCCTGACAGTAACTATAAGGATCAGTGGTAATGGCTGGTGCTGGCTGCTGAGAACGAGCTTTGATTCAGCGGTTAAAAGAAAATAATCACTCAAAGTCGACTGGATGTACCCCCTCCTATGTCACTATATACAGTAAGGTGATATAATGAGGCCATATACACTAAGGCTGTAGCCATGGTGTCAACACTGGGGGGACCAAATCTACCAACAACCCCCTCCCAAGAAAAAAAAAACAAAAAAACTAAATTTGAAAACTTTTGTTGATGCTCTCCACTCATATCTTCTCCTCTCCTATCTTCTCATCTCCTCTCCAGGCAATGAGACGTTTTGACTTGTCATTCTTCAAGCGAAGGAACCAAAGGCCTTTTTATGCTTATTGTTGACAGCGATAAAAGACTGGCATATTCCTTCAAGGTCCAGTCTGTCCAGTTTCTCCTGGTGGACATGACATATGACCACATTATTCAGCCTTGTTTGACTCATGATCTAAGTCATGTCTTAAGCCTCCTCAGGGCTTTAAAACTCCTCTTAGCCTCTACCTAGCTAGGCTAGCCAGTTAGCTTAACACTCAGCAAAGCTAATTTCCAAATAGCACAGGCTAATATTAATTACTTAAACGAGTCTTTACCGACATTACAGCAGTAAATACACGTAACATGGACTAGACAGTGCGATATCATGACATACAGAGACAATGGAGTTATTATGCTACATAAACCTTAGCTTCTTCTATAAGGTTCATGTAGCACAATAAGTTGTAATAGTACTGCTAAGCAGTACTATTACAACTTACATCATCAGTGACTTCTGCACCGGTAACTTGGCAGAAACAAACAGAGGGTGAGCGGAAAGAGAAGGAAGCGGAAACAACTCGTAATTTCAAAATAAATTTAAGGTCTCTGAACATAAATGTCTCTGAACGTGAAGAATTCACAACAAAACATAAATAAACCACTATAATGCTCGAACTGTTATTAATTATAATGGTAATTTGTTAAGTTTAGTTATGATTAAATTTGCTAATGATTATATTGGATGGTGGCGTGTGGTTTCCTGTCTTAGCATAGCAATTTCTTTAATTTATATCTGGGGGAGACATTTTGAGCATATTAGAATATTTGGGGGATGTATCTCCCCCAATATATATTATAATTACGGCCTTGCTATACACACACACACATACACACATTGGACAGTAGCCAGTCCTAGGCCCCAACAAGCTTTGAAGTGAGTCCACGGTGAACCTCTCAAATAAAGACTTATGATGTGTGATGTCACTTCCTCCCTTGCCATAATTCTATTTGATGTGGGGTCTTTGTTGGGAGGGAGTGATACCACACAGGGGAGGACGTAGGTTGGAAAGGAAAGGAGAGGAAAGAGGGGTGTTAATGAGCACAGGAGCAGGAGGATGTTGTGGTCCGTCAGGGTGCAGCCGCTTGGTTTACCAAACTCATTTCCCTGTCATGCTTCTACAATGCGGAGATGTTGTTTCTCAGCAGCTCCTGACCCTCAACTCTAAGGTCAGAAAGAAAATCCAGAGATATGGAGCGATGAAGGGAGAGCTGGAGGAGGGAAATCACTGGAATTCAGTGACAATAAAGATGTCAGTGAGGAGTCTGTAATTAGTGCGAGGGAACTCCCAGAGACACAAACACACCTGCAACCTTGAACAATTACACCACTGTCTTAGAAAAGAGCACTGAGGACTCATAGGGAGGTGGCCAACTGTGTGCATGAGTGTGTGTGTGTGTGTGTGTGTGTGTGTGTGTGTGTGTGTGTGTGTGTGTNTGTGTGTGTGTGTGTGAGAGAGAGAGAGAGAGATACAAAGGGAGAGAGTGAGAGATTGAAAACAAGTGGGAAGGATTGAGAGTGGAATTCCAAAGGTAATGGTTCTAAAGGTTAGATACAAAAATAACATACAAACACACATACACACTGCACTCTGGAAATCCTGTTCTATCTAGTCCATTTTATAGACTTTCTTCTTTGTTTTTTGTAAAAAGCAGTGAAAAAAGTTACAGTATTCATTGCAATAGCTCCCTAATGTTGTTGAGTCATTGATGCGTTATCTTCATCCATTGTTAAATTAAGTTCAGACAATTACATTTCACATAGATTTTTGCTCTAACGCCTTGCCTAAAGCGCAATGCTGCTGTTCATTAGACTGAGATGACTGTTCGGGTCGTGAGGGTGACTATAACTAATCTAGCTCACAGGTGACGTATAAAAAACAACTGCTCCCTCAGGGATGTGTCATATTCACATCAAGCCCCATTGTCCCCCTGCCAAAGCTTTGGTGCTAAGTCACATTCCCGAAATCCACTTTGGGATGGGGGGCTCGGAGAGGAAGAGAGATTTTTTACACCACTGCACAAAGCGTCACTCTCCGTGACTCACATGTGGGGAGGAAAAGGGGCTGAGTAATCACTATTATAACTGCCATCATCCTGCTGTCTCGACAGTTGCTACTAAATGAGATTCTTCATCAACACAATATCAGATCACTTCTCAGGATGAGACAATATTGCTGTTGAATCAGCTGTGTCAGTGTGTATGTGTGTGTGTGCTGAGAACGCTAAACGTAGTGCGTTACTAATCACTTCCATCTCTCAGCTAGTAATGGGGCAGATTTTAGCAGGGCTTACCACATGGCTGAATCCACTAAGTGGCCCTCTGGGGCTTGACTTTACTGCCTCGTGCAAAGCTAGCTGTGGTGTGTGTGTGTTGATAAAGACAGAGCGATCTGGATTGTGAGATTAGCTGTGGTGTAATGGGGCTGAGATGAAAACTACATGTCATCTCTCTGCCAACAAGTGCTTCCATGGACTCAGCCCTTTCTTTCTCCCTGTGTGTGTGTGTGTTTGTGCTAGCAGAGGGAGGTCAGGGGCGCGTCTGCGACTAGCTCAGCTCTCACCCTGAGAGAAGCCATCATCCATGATCTCATCCAAGGAAAAATCCCCTCTCCAGCCTTCCTCTCCTCCCTCTTCTCTCCTCCACCAGCGGAGCTTTCAGTGCTCCCTCTGCATTCCTGCTCGCTCCCACACTGTCTCAGGCTGTGGCAGGAGAGAGAGAACGCAGAGAGGAGTGGTGGGAGGAGGGATGGAGGGAGAAGAGCATAAGGGAAAGTCTTGAGGAGGTCACAGACCTCACTAGCAGCTTGTGGACTGCTTACATGGCCTCACAGGGAAAATGTAGACATCAGAGGGAAATCAGGGAGAAGAGTAATTCAAATTTGTGAAGAAATTCAAAACAGTGCAACTCACTCTTTCTTTACCTTTAGTTTTTCCTGTTCTCAGAGTTCCACTAAACACAGAAGGCAGGAGAGCATCTGCTAGTGCAGCAGACACTCCCTAATGTTCTCATGTTCATGCATAATTAGCAATTTATAGTTTTCGCTTCACCTCAGTTGGGCTTTGCTGGGAAAGTGGAGCACCAGTAAACTCCCAAATCAATACAGGAACACACACACAAACTCACACACAAACTCCAAAGGGTCAGAAATTAGACTGAGGCAACCATGCTAAACATGTAGCCACTGTGTCGACAAAACAGTACCACAAAACCAAGTGACCTAGATTTGTTTCTTCAACTGATTGTATTATGGAATAGTGCAGGACTGGGTCATCAGTTAGCCATTCCTGGTTTGTGGCTCCATGGAGGAACAGAAAAACAGAACCGTAATCTTCTGAGATTCCTCCCGCCTTCCATTCATCAAAAATGTCAAAGGTAAATAGAGGTGTTTCTCCATCAGGGAAAATCCTTCACTCTTTCCTAACAGTCCATTCAGGATCACTCCAGAACAATAAAGATTGCATAAGTGTTTGCCTTTGGGAGTAAGGGGAGTAAGTGGGAGGTGGGAGCACTGTTATTTCATTTTTAACAAGCAGCTGGCCACAAAGGAAACAGAATGAAGAAAATGCCTGGTGCCCACTCCTTGTGGTAACCAGAGCCTGCTGCCGTCTGCTCTAACATCCGTCCTTCTCTCTTTTGTCATAAGCTGTGGTGTCAGCCTGCTCAGCTACCCAGCACATGGTGGGTTGATCCTCTAAATCCATCATTTAGTGACTGCTTCTGCATGCATACACACACAAACACACACTGGGCGGATATGGGAGGATTTTTCTGGAGAACCACAGGGCATACTGTAAGGGGTAGAGAAAACACGAGTCAAGCATGCAGTCATCCAGTCACCCTGTCTGTTTGCTAAGATGTTGTTTGTGTGTGTTTTTATGTTATTTTATGCATGTGTGTGTGTGTGTTGGATGAGGGGGGTTGTACAGTTGCATCACCTTTCTTCCCTTTCTCATCTCACCTCCTTCCTGTCTCCTGCCTCCTTTCCTGATCCTCTCTCAGGAAGAAGAGAGGATNTCTCACTCTCTCTCTCTACTCTTCTTACCCATCAAGTAATATGATGCCGCCATCACCCTCCTTGGAGCCTAAATAGACCTCAGTGAGAATTTAATAGTGTGACCATGATACATAGCAAGTGTCTGTCCAGCAGCCAGCAGCGTGACATCAGCACAGGGGAATTTGCTGGGATTCCAGTCCAGCTCCTGGCGTCAGGAGAAAGCAGAGCAAGTGGTAAGAGGCATAGCCAGGTTGAGTTGTGCTGCTGTTTAAACACTACTAACACAGAAAGCAGCAAACATAGTGATTTGGGGGATAAAAATCTCACATGGGACTCCTAAATTCTAACCAATAAACCTCTCAATCCATCCCTTTTATATGCTACCTTAAAGTTATTACTGAGCAAAGTTTGGATGTAAAAGCTGGCTGAGAAGATGACCTGTTCTGACTGAGAAAAGATTTGAATCATATGTTGGTGTAACTGGAAATGCTCTGTAAAGGTGTTAAATCTTCTCTGTGTCACTTCTTTGGCTTTGCTTCATTATTATTTGTCTTGCAGCTCTTGGAAGAAATATCTATGCTTGAGGTCATGTGAAATCAGCGGTAGCTTGATAAAGGAGTGAAGGGAGGGGACATGACTCATGAATTACATGCATTTTTTTCATGTAAAAAATTGAAGGATTTTTGACAGTAATCTTCTAAATTATGGTTTTTAAAGAAAATGTACTTGTAGACTCCTGACTAGAGAGACAGGAAAAGGATGAGGAAGTGGAGGAGGGGATAAGGATGTATGGGGGACAGGAATGAAGGAGAAGGCAGTTTACAGGAATTGAAGGGTACATAAAAGTAAAAGAGCAGAGGATGTAGAAGGATCAGAGAAAGACTTCTGCTCTAACTCTCTAATCTCTCTTATCCACAAGTGGGGTGAAAACAAGACAGCACCCTCCTGACCAGAAATGCTCACCTTGACCCATTATCTCCTCCTTTCCTGCTCCTCCTCTCATATTACCTACCGTCTTACTCTCTCTCCATTCTTGTCATCCCCCCCTGCCCTCCTGCTCTCTGGCTGTCTTCCTGGTGTAAAAAGGGAAATGCTTATTGTGTACAACTCCTTGATCCATCGCAGCTTCTTACTGACAATGCAGCTTTGTTACTGTCACCACATCATCAATCAGGCCTGAGTGGCATACTGACATTGTCTCTGCAGTCAGACTTCACACGAGCCACACACATGCACACACACATTTTTTCTCCCTGCACTTTAGAGGTATGGAAACCAGAGGGACAAATGTATAAATGTTTCTAAATTAGTTTTAAATGCAGGTAGTGACACACACACTCACTCATTATTAATTTCAGGCAATAATGTGTTCCTGTTGATAATATCCGGTAAGAAAATGATGATATTTCCAACTGTTGCCGTGCGCACTTCCATACCAATGTGGAAACTACCCATTGTTGCTCCTCATCAGAGCAGGAAGCACCTTTCACAACAATCTCACACTCCTAAAACTGATTTAATCCAGTGCAGCTACTACAGCAGCAGGTTATTCAAGACTACCAGGCAATACACACACCCAGAACGGGTTTGCTTTACTGCTAGATTTAGATTTCTTCATAAGACCTTTCAAGAGAGCCAGTTTAGATGGCTATAACTATGCAACTGTGTCATTTAGCATCACTTGTCCTACACTGATGTAGCATCTGCTATGGGGTTATTATCCTCATCATCAAGACAAAAACCTCTAATGCAAAAGAGATCTCAAACAAAAACTAAATATATAAATTATAAATTATGTGGATATAGAGATTTGTTTACTTAGAGACATTGCTCTCAGTCTTAAAGTATCTGTGGCTATTTCAAAGGGCGGCTAAATCTATTTTAGGAGGGTTCACCTTGCAAGACATAGCTGCTGCCAAAAATGTACTGAAAACAATAGCCATCTTGGTACACAGGCTATGCCCAAGAGATTTTGGCACACAATGAATTCTGGCACTTCCACTGAAGTTCTCCAAACCCACAAGGAAATGCCTTCTGAAATGAGAAGATATCCTCTTAAGTCTCTCCAGGAACATTCAAGAAAGGGATATGCTGAGATATTTCTGAGCCATTACTGTGACCCTACAAGGAAAACTCAGTGGTGGTGGGGTGCAGCGCTGGTCTGATGATGGGCTACACCACCATATCGGACATTATTTCTTGGCTGGAATCCGCCGAAACACAGCGAACTCCCTTCTCTCTCAGCATTCTGGCTCTTTGGAGCCCATCGGCCCCGGGAATAGCAGCTGTGTGACCATGACTGCACAGCACTATTTCTGTGTGCTCTGCCACTTGACATTGAGAGGCCAGGATTATGTGGCTCCATTACTGTAAATGACAAGCCCCTGACATACAAACACACACACATTTGCACATAGACATATATGCACAGAGGCATACTACCACTGCTACTGCATGACGTACTGTGGCAAACACACAAAGAAGAAAATTACCTGAGGAAAAATTGCAATCAAGCTGTAAGATAAAGACGTATATTAGCTGTGCACAGAGAATGTAGATCAAATTTTTCAAGCAAAGTGTAGTGCAAAAGTGGTGAAATGAGCAAATACAAATATGTGCCTGCTTGTTCCTTAAAAATCTTGATGAAATGATGAACTGGTGTGTTTCAGTTGCACAATAAATGGTATGAGGAGTGCTTCGTCCTGAATTGGGTGCCACACCCTTATGGTTCAGCTGAACATCTGTCTTTAACTACCCTACTATGAATATCTGAGTGCCATGGTATCTTGTTTATTCGGTAGATATATATATATAGAGAGAGAGAGAGACACACATGGGAATCAAACCCACAAATACTGTTGAAAAAGGTCTCATAGCAAACATGTAAACAGTGTTTTGCTGTAGATTTTTGCTTGTAATGGATTGGTTAGCCTGTGTAACCAACACAGACACCGTAAAATCTTTATGCTACCACATACGCACACACACACACACACACACACACACACACACAGTGTAACAACATCCGTGTAGGAGGTGACTTCAAGGGGTGACTAACATTGGCTTGGTTTTAGCCTGCCTTTGAGTCCAGCTGGGTCTTTTGACTGTCCTTACCTCATTAAACCTGCATGCGGCATACATGACAGCATTGTTGTATCCTGCTAGTATTTGCTGTATGTGGTCTCTCTGAACTCTGCGGCATTCAAGAGCGCTTGAGGTCTCAGATGTTACAGTGGTGTGTCTTTGAACGTGACATCTGTTGGCTCTCTGAGTAATGGTGTGGTGGCACAGTGCATTGCGGTGGGAGATCAGGTGTTCCCTGGTCTACACCACACATCTGTTTCCCATAGCAGTGAATATACATAGTGGTAAGTGAGTCCCAACTACACTGTCACTAGTGATCTGTCACTATAGACTGATGATGTGGTTGTCAACAGACAAAACTGATTGTGTCTTTATTTTACAATGGTTTAATTACAGTCATGCTGGAGGATATGGTAATTTAGCAGTCAAATATCTGTTAGTTAGCCATATTTGCATATATATAAAACAGTTGGTATAGAAAGCCACATTACATAGTTTATCTAGATAGACATCTGTGCAATCAGATTTGCAGAAAATAAACTACAAAGGCTTTCTACCTCCATATCTATGTAACATTCAATTGTAGTGACTAAAAATACTTGCCATTAGAGCCTAATGTCCAGGATACAGGTGTGTTGGTTAAAAGAGGTTTCTTACACGTCACAGACAGAGGAAATAAAAATATTATGTTTACTATAATTACAGCTCCTGAATGGGCCAAAAGAACACACTGGGGTTATCACATCCACACTGCCCATTTTAAAATATCACATAAATGTGAGACCACCCCAGGAAGTTAAGCAGACAGCTAGAATAAACTCGACCTTAATTACTGAACTTTTAGTATAACTGAATCAGTTACTAATGCTAAAAATACAATGCAATAATCAAGAGAAGTCAAATTTATTTGTATAAGAATATAATATTATAATAATATAATATCACATAGAATGTCTCAAAGGGCTTTACAGGACCATGCATCGACGGTTCTCAATATATATACAGTGTGTGTGTGTGTGTGTGTGTATATATATATAATCAGAAAGTCTGACATCACTAGAAGCTCTTTGGAACATTGTCAGATCATGCTGGGATAACTTGGGTCATCAGGTTTTACACAAACTTGTGGAGTCCATGCCAGCTGGTGTGCATGCTGTCATTAAAGCAAAAGGGGGGTGTACCAAACACTTTTTNTTTTTTTTTTTTTTTTTTTTTTTTTTACAGTGATGAAGAATGATGAAGTAGTTTAATCTAAAGATGCTATGAGATGCAAAATTTCTGAGGTAAAATGTTTTATTTAGTTCTGGGGAGAAATCACTTAGGAATAAAAAAAAAAACCCACTTCAAAACTCCAGGGCACATTGTTTTGAAAATGTGGAACACTTTAATTCACATTTTAATCAAGAGCTTAACATGGATCTCTGTGTGTATTTTTCACAGAGGAGGAGGCGTTAATGCTTTCTCCATAACCATGGTAAGACAACGTAATAATACAACATATTAGTGTTTCTACCCAGTTCTGCTACAGTGCCTTAATCAAACAAACCCCAAATTTGACATTTGTCTCCCTTTTAAATGTATCTTAGCAATAATACAGAGAAATAGAAGTGAGTGCAGTTTTGTTGGCTATAATCAATAGATTAATAGCCAGACAAAGAGGCTAACACATTGTATGATTACGTTGGACAGTGAGCTGTCAATACAACACTGGGGCAGAACACATTATGTCTAATCAATAACTCAATCAATTTATTAATCACAATGCCAAAATCAGATATCCACATTGAAATTCTTATATCTCCAGGAACGTCCATGATTTGCCATTTTATAAATGCATATTGTCCAATATGAAATATAAAAACAACTGTAACATAATTTTTACAAACCGAAGTGCAGTGCATTTTGAGTGGACAAAAGCAGTTAAAAATCTGCATAAATATAGCAAAACATAAATAAATAAATTAAAGGTATAAATATAAGGTTTACAGTACACTAAAAAAAAGACGTGCAGGAAGATATAAAATGTCATCTCTCAAGACAGCTCTCATTGGTGTAAGTGGGGGAGGGGGGATAACATTTATCCCGTTCAGTCTGAAACTCCTGGTAGTTTTGAGCAAGAAGCCAAGAAGCAGCACTGAGTCTAGACATGTTCCTCCTTCTTGTTCCTTCATGCTCGTGATCCTTATATTCATCACATCTCCAGTCCATCCTGCAGGCCAATCAGTATTCCAGTTTCTGGCAGGCAGTTTCCTCACAGGTGAGCTTTCTAGGAAGTCCTGAGCTGCCCATTTACACCTGATCGGCCTGTCTCTCATCCAGCAGTGGGTTAAGAGCGCCTGGCTACAGGGCACGCCCCCTCTGTTCACTTCTTCATGTACATTCCTTTTTCCTCTAGGTTCTTCTTTCGCAGTTTACTTCTCCTTTTCTATTTTGAGGTAGAATTTCTGCATCTTTTCCTGTTAGAGCAAACAAAAGTAATGAGTAAACCCTGCTTTGTTCAGACATTAACAATGAAATAAAAACATATCTGTTGTTATATATTTGTTGTCTAACAGATATTAGTGTACATGTCTGTTGGCCTGTTCTCTGTACTTACCATTCTTTGTCTCTTCAGTGGTTCGACGCTAGCCCTAGTTTGACCTTTTCTTCACTCTCTACATCATAAGCTCCACGTTTATGAAACCTGTAAGCAAATTTAAAAAAGAGACTTTAACGACTAATTATGACTCCCTGTTATGCATGTGTTTGTGTGTTTGCGTGTATGTGTGTGTCTCTATGTGTTTTTACTGACCTTAGCGCTAACAAAAGGCCTATGATGGTGAGACAGACAGAAGACAGCACCACCGCCACCACGGCCAGAGCTGTAGTCCGGCTGTAGCCCTCCTGGCGCTTACCCCCGATGGGCAGCGTGAAAAACTGGCACCTCTCCCCAGAGTAACTCGGATGGCATCTGTAGAAGAAAAGAGTGAGTGATGAGTGGCTTATCTCAAAAGCATCATAACAAGAAGCTGATTTAAGAAAAGACAGGGTGTGCAGAAGACAACAGTGGTGTATAAATGGCTAAAGAGCTCGTACTTACACACAGGATGGTGCCCGGATGTCCCTCAGGTATTGGCAGGTGCCGTGAATGCAGAAATCCTTATATTTCTTCAGGCATGGATTCCTCTTATTCCCCTTGCCTTTTCCCTTCTTTCTTCCCTTTCTTCCCCTTTGCTTCCCCTCATTCCTCTCAGCGTCCATAATGGCAGATGGATCCTTGGGTTTGCTCGACATGGCAACTGAAAGACAAAACAATGACCTTATATTCCTATATCGTTTTTAAGGAAACAGGTGGTAAAATCAGAATGAAAACTGTCTCACGGTAAAGAGGAGATTGTGAGATTTCTTACCCCGTGGAAGTTCTATCTCATCGTCTCCGGAGATGCCATCGTCATATTCTTCTCCATAGTAGTATTCATCATCATCGTACTCCTCCTCCTCGTCCTCGCCATACCCCACTGTTGTCATTTCCACACCTCTGCTCTCCTCCTCTGTCCTCCTGTCATTGCTTGTGTCCAGCAGGTTGATGACGGCTGTGTGCTGCTGCCTGTCGCTTTCATACCTGTCGACTGCAGCGCCACTGGCCAGCCTAGACACCACTGGGGAAGAATAGAAAGAATGCAGTTTTTAAAATGTTGGATTTGCATGTAGGTTTCATTTTAATAAAGTCCTAGACTCCAAAAAAAAAAAAAAAAAAAANAAAAAAAAAAAAAAAAAACAACTTTAAAACTCTTCTATGGGATAAGAGAGCACAGAGGCTACTTGCCAAGGTGGGTGGACCTACAAGGGCAAGTTGAAACATGTTGCACACAGGGACGCTCCAGGTGGGATAGTTGGCTTGAAGTGGAAATATACTGATCCCTGTTAGAAAATACACACTTTCACCTACAGAGCAGCATACCCAGAGGTTGGGGTGCCTTGCTCAAGGGCACTTTGTGGAGGCTTGAACCAGAAAGTCAGGCCTTATTGCAAAGGCAGTGCAGTTTTTGACTCAAGCATGCCAAAAGCGTGTGGGCTTTGGAAGGGAAATGTAGTGGGGCAGATCAAAGTTTTCAGTGTGTTCTTTCACACACACGCACACAGAATACATTAACAGTTAGCTAATGTCACGCAAGAATATGTGTTAAAAATAAGTGTATCCGGTTACATAAAGCATGCTCTAAAATAGATAGATGACCCCATTAGCTCTCGAATAGCCTCGCATCATGAAAATCGTCGCCTTAAGGGCATGAAGTTTACAAGCCATGTTCAGTAGATCATTCCTGAGCTGAAGTTATTAACCAGGGGGTCTCTCTCATACAGACAAACACAGAAGCAAATGTCAGCTATATTAATGAACATGCTCACCGGAGAATACATAAACAAAGGTGATTCTCAAAACTCACCGAAGGCGTGAACCAGCAAGAGTGCAACTCTCAAAATCCTCATGTTGTCAAAACTCCCAGTGACTTTTACGACAAAAATGATCTAGAAGTTATATTCCTTTCACTTGTTGTGGTTCTTAAATATTCCTTATTTTTCTTTTATTTTTTTTTTTCCTTGTTGTATTTGTATAAAGTTATTCCGCCTGATTCCGACTTCTTCTTGTCTTGTCAGACATCTGGCGCTAGATGGATTAAGCTTTGCGAAGCGGCGTAAAGGAGCGTCTGGACAGAGCAGCGGCGGTATTTATACCCTCCACTTGGCCACGCCCACCAGCCTNGGAGCGTCTGGACAGAGCAGCGGCGGTATTTATACCCTCCACTTGGCCACGCCCACCAGCCTGCACAGCCCAAATCCATGAAACCATCCTTTAAAAGCTCTCAAAGACTCAATCCCAAGTCTGAAAGGCATTAACGACTGAATTAATTGTCATTATCAAGCACTTAGGGATGCCACGTGAGGCCAATTAAAACTTTTCTAACTCCCAGCGAAAAGCCATTCCAGAGTACAGTGGGAGATTATAGTGGCTACGTAATCGTATTGTGGAGTAGATGTGGAATATATCCCAAAGTTAAAGACAAAGATACAGGCAATTTAAGAAATAAAACCAACAAGGAGAAGAGGTTTTGTGTTGTTCAGTAAGCAAATGGTCCATCATGTATCTGTCTCTATAAAAAATACAGAATATATAGGACATACACAGACATAACGCATACATTTGCACCTTCATGTATTCAAACACACATATTGATATGGAAGCAAAATAATATGTTGTCTCTTTCTCCATCTGTTATTTTAGATTATGTGGTTTAATTCTCCTATAAACTTACCGCAAATAAACCTGAACATCTACCTTTATAAATTTAAATCTAACAGAGACTTGATTCCAAATACTAAAAAAAGGACCATATCTTAAATAATAATAGCTTAAGCAATAAGAACAATCTATGTAGTGTTAAATACAGAATATTATTTTATCCTTTACTAATTTCTATACAGTATTTTTATGTCATAAAATTTGTCTTATTCCCTCCTGAATCCTCTGAGATCTGCTGCTCCAACTACCTTATTTCCCTGTATTGTATTTTCATCTTTGTCTATGTTGTTTTTCTATTATTATATATGTAGAGTAAGTTATGATTTTGTCATTAATGTCTGACTCACTTCACAGGATCTTGTAAGAAAAGTGTTCCAGTCACTGGACTTACATCCCACTTCTCTGAGGCTTGAGGTCGGACAGTTAAAGGTGAGAATGATCCTCAGTCAGATATGCTCAGAGCAGGTAAGTAACACACACACACACACACACACACACACACACACACACACACCTATGCACAAATGACTGCATGCTGTCACACACATATAATGCAGATCTAATCTGCCTTCTCTGTAAACCAGGACTTGCATGAAGTGAAACTAGTGCAACCTGCGTTACCAAAAACTTTCTGTGGCTGCTGGATGATTCTTTACAATCAGGTGCAAGGAGCCTCATATTGCCCTCAAGGGCTTTAAGGAGTTGACCTTTGCATATCTTACTTCTTTGTCATTTTTATGAGAAAGGAATTTTGCACTCAGTGATCATTGTATTGCTGTTGTATTTGACTTTTTGAATAATTAAATATGTATACTTCAAGTCTGAATGTTCAATATGCAAACTGATTCACAATGGATGAGTTTTACATAAATAGAGACAGCATGACGGCATGTGAAGCTAAATAGTTAATTAACAGATAAAATTATTAATAGTTGAGAGAGATAAAGAGTGAGAAACCATTCCAACTGAAATGCAAACAGGTATCCAAATAATACCTATTCTCTTTTTAAAACGTGGACTGGACTAAATGCAACATCTTACATTTATAATGTCTGTATGTTTGTCATAGAAAAGGTGAAAGAAAGGCTACCAAAAAAAAAAAAAAACAAAAAAAAAACACTTTCAAGACATTTTAAGCTTTCACCACAATGACTTTGTTTTGATATATAACCATATAATTTTACTGGAAAAATTACTCATACCTCTTAAATGACAAATTTCCCAAGTAAGTAAAGCATATTACACACTTTTGTGAGATTAGTGAGTTTGAGTTTATCACAGTTAGTGACTTTGTTAGATCACAACAAGAGGACAATGTCTCATGTGATAACAATCAGATTCCTCAGTGAATAAATGGTGGTGATAAAATGGCAGAGCGACAGATAGCACTGAGACGACTACACATTAACTTTATAAAAACATAATACATTATAGGTCTAAAACATAAAAAAAAAAAAAAAAATNAAAAAAAAAAAAAAAAAATTAAATAAAGATTTTAAAAAAGTAGCAGGAATGTTAACAGAAAATTCTTACCAGGGCTTGACTACCTTATTGTGAAAAGTACATAACATATGTTAAATCATACTTAATGTTTAAATGTATGAAAACTGAGTCAGATCAACTGGATTCAAGTTTTGTTTTTTTTTTTTTTAACTTGAATCCAGTTGACCTGATTCAGTTTTCATATAGTATACCTCCCTGGATGACTGAGAATCTTCATCAAAACTTAATGTTTCAGTAAGTGAGAAAATATTGATAGATTTTCTAAATTCCACTTATACCAGCTACAATATCTTAATTCAAATGGTGTTTTGCATGAGACTCTTCATCTATGGGCCACAGCATTCACCTGTTGATTAGTTATATTACAGCTCTTTGCTGCCACCTGGTGGCTAAGGCGTTCAATGCTGTTTAATTTAGATGAGGTCAGACTTCAAGCACACCAAGATTGAATATGATGGCGCCATCAAGTGGTAAAACTATACGTACTTGAATAAAGTCGTATTTCCCTCTATTTAGATGAAAAGTATGTGACTGTCAAATATAATGCTCAGTATTAACGATTTGAGATTATTTCCTTTTGATTTTTTTTGTTTTATGACAGGTGTAATTTGATTAGTCAGGCCTGTTTGGTTATCACATAGCGCGCGATTGCTCTGGTCTTGGTCACGTGAATAAACGGGAAACGGGGGGGNGGGGGATCAAAAAACATGGCCGACGAGGCAGGAGAAACAAACACAGCTGCTGAAGATGGTGAAGCAAACCAACAGCAACATGAGCTCCAAGTTTGTGAAGCTTCGACAGACAGCGACCCCAGCGGCAATGACGGACAGCCACGGAGAGACGAGACACCGGGGGCGGAGAGCAGCTGGTCGGCGCCCATCTTGTCTCTGGCTCGGAAGGCCACAGAGACGATNCCGGGGGCGGAGAGCAGCTGGTCGGCGCCCATCTTGTCTCTGGCTCGGAAGGCCACAGAGACGATAAGCAGCGGGGTTAGCCTTGGTGCTGCCCCCTGGAACTCTGCACCGGCATCCACTGCCAGCTCCCCGACAGAGGAGACCCAAAGTGACCTCAACAAAACTTCAAAAAAACTTCCAGGTAGGATGTGATTACCATTAATATTTTGACACCCAAACTAAGCGTCTCTGTTGAGCATGTTGCAACTGCGGACTTCGTCTCACCACATCCTCTTGGACTTGTTAGATGTCAGCATTAAGACACGTGACTTCATGTATTAAAACCAGAATTTCAATGCATGGGGAGAAACCTCACATCCTTCTCTTTGTCTCTTAAAAGTATAATGTGTGTTTATTCTGCATTTTTTAACTCCATAAATGACTAATTTCCTTTTTCCTTTTATCCGATAAAGTTCTGCCTCCTAAAGACCCCATGGCAATTGAAAGAGCCAATCTCCTCAGCATGATGAAGCTCAGCATCAAGGTCTTAATCCAGTCCTCTCTGACTCTGGGCAGGACGCTGGACTCAGACTATCCTCCTCTGCAGCAGTTCTTTGTAGTCCTGGAGCACTGCCTCAAACATGGGCTGAAAGGTGAGACAAGCTGTGATGTTGACCTTTGGTGCATCAAATTTATTTTCATTTACACACTGATAAATTAATGTGTTGATAATAGAGCAACCAGAGACAACTTCCTCATTTTGTCTTTTCAGTCAAGAAATCCTTCATTGGTCAGAATAAGTCTATATGGGGGCCTCTGGAAATGGTTGAGAAGTTGTGTCCAGAGTCCACAAATATTGCCACAAGTGCCCGAGACATGCCAAGCATTAAGTAAGCAACTACAAGCATGCATAATTTAACCTACATCCTAAGGTAGGTCTGACACCTATTGAATTATTGAAGGTTTAATTATTCTGTTATTCCCTTTCAGGACTGGTTTGGGAAGAGGAAGGGCATGGCTGCATTTAGCGCTCATGCAGAAGAAAGTAGCAGACTATCTGAAAGCTCTGCTGGACCGCAGGGATTTTCTAAAGTTAGTTACTGCGATAAATCAAGCAGGCTTAAAGGACCGTGCCGGTGGTTTTTCATGTTTTAGCCCAATATATACGACCTGCATACCAGTTACGTTACTGACAACCATTTCCAAAAACACTACTGGAGTGGTAAATATTAGAATTGTTTTTCTTACCTTTCAGACTGCCATTGGTTTGAGTTCATTCCAGTATGTTACTAAATATGAAGTTGTAGAGACTTGAAATACACTTTAGATAATAGTAATCCTTCACAGCGAACACAATGTCTATTTAAATGTTTTTGTCGGAGTAACTTTATTTAACTGGTCCAACATGGAGCTGCATGGAAAGGAATATAATCCCAGGAGAAGATGGCTTTTACCAAGAAATTAAAATCGACCATGGTCTTCTACATTCGGACACACGTGTTAGCAAGTGAAATATTGACTTTTAAGGTCGGTGTTTCACCTGAACATTTGATTTTGAAAGATTAGGGGATTTGGCAAAATAAAAGAAAAACTAAAATGTGGTTTTATGTGGCTGTCAGTAATGTAATGTGATGGTCCTTTAACAACAGCAATGACATTACTGTACATTGTTACAGGTTTACACTTCAGTTTATAGCAAACTTTATAAACTCCATGTCTGCGTCTTCATAGTGAGTTCTATGACCCTGGAGCGCTGATGATGGAGGAGGAGGGGACAGTAATGGGAGGGATGCTGGTGGGCCTCAATGTAATTGATGCTAACCTCTGCATTAAAGGCGAAGATCTTGATTCTCAGGTGAATGTTATGTAATGTTAGCATTAGCGTGCTCCAGCAGTCACGCCTCATCTGTTTGAGAAACAGGTCTGTCAATCTATTTGGTGCTAAGTTTATCTTTTCCGCCTAGGTGGCAGTCATTGACTTCTCGCTTTACCTGAAAGACCCTGTCAACAGTGAGACTCCAAAAGAGTAAGTGTGGATTGAACATCTCACTAAACTTTATTTTAAAACCATTTAACTTTGTCACTGTGGTCTTAACTATAGGCCCTGGCATAATTTAAGGTACACTGTGGAGTTTTTGACCATTAGTGGCACTGTAACCAATGTTTTATTGAGTGTTTGTACTTTGTGCAATACCAGTATGTGCAAAAGAAAAACGTGAGGCACGACACGTATTTCTGCTTGACTGCAGAGGTGTTATTTGACCTAAGTGGCAACAGAGCTCTTTCCTTTAAATGGATTAGGGTATTATTCCTTCAACATTTCATAAAGTGCTAGTTAGGCCTGCGTGTCTGGTGCGTTGGTAAATAATACTGTCGTTTACTTCCAAGATTGGCCATGTCTACCAAATGAAACATAGCAACAGGTAGCAAAGTGTCATAAAGAAAGAAAAGAAGACAACTAGCTGATGCAGGCATGGATGTACAGTATTTGTTTGAAAACCTTCAGACGTTTTTTATGAAGCAGGAAAGACACTGAGCACGTTTGTTAACTATCAAAGACACACAGTATATTTTGGTAAGAAACATTGATTAGCAAACATGTTTGTTGATAATAAAACTCTACAGGGTACCTTTAAATGCCAAACTCAGTGCACATTCTATTTTTCCTCCATTTTAACTTCTGATTGTTCTCATTTAGTGATGCCAAGATGACTGCCATATTAGACCAGAAGCACTACATTGAGGAGTTAAATCGGAACTTAAGTGGCACTGTCACTGACCTTCAGGCTAAGATGGATTCTCTAGAGAAGATCAACAGCAAACTTGTAGATGAGGTCAGAGGAATCGTGTGTAAACCCTTGTGTGGTTATGTGTGTAGATGGGAGTGTAAAAAGTTTTTGCTTTGCTGCAGTCTAAATCTAAGAGGAAGCATGACATTAATATAGCACGTTTTTGGGCGTGTTACCTGACAGATGTGTGTGTTGGTGGTGTTTTTCTTCAGCTGACGGCAGCGACGGACAGGATCAACTCCCTGCGTGAGGAACAGGAACAGCTGAAAAATGAAAATGAGTCAATTGTGCAGTCAACCCAGAAGAAGGAAGAGGTCAGAAGACATTCATTTTGTTGTGTGACTGCATCTTCCTAAATTTGAAATGAAAGATATAATCTGTTTGGTGTGTTTGTGATTCCAGGCAGCCCTTCAGGACAGCCAGGTAGAACTGGAGACTTACAAACAGACTCGACAAGGTCTAGATGAAATGTACAACGTAGTGTGGAAGCAGTACAAAGAGGAAAAGCGCATTCGCCAGGTCAGGTATCAACAGGGTACAGCGCTAGAATATAATAATAGACGTATTGGAGCCATTTTACCATAAATATTATTACAACATTAGAATGACTAAGTAGAAATTACAAACACCACTATACTGATATACAGAAACAAATAAAAAGGTACATGATATGAAAATATATAAAATATATGAGAAGTTTGTAATAAAGTAAGGCCCCTATTGTTTCAGGTTCATATTTGTTTATTGAAAAATACTTATGGCAGATGTATCCAGAAGTTATGATTCCTGCTCCAAGAAGACACTGTTCACTGCAATTTAAATGTGACCCTTTGTGGTCTGAACAGCCACATGCTTATATTTAATAGAAAGTGCAGAGTAAAATGGGAATAAAATGCAAACAAGCCTTTTATTATGTAAAGTAATTAAAAAAAAATCAAACTGTTTGTGTTGCAGATGCTACATTAATCACCAGGATTTTTTAATATCATTTTTAAATCATATTTTCCTCCCATTTTTAATAATTAAAATAAGTACAGATAACTTCCACTTTTTTTTTTTAAGAATAAGCAAAAACAACTAACCCTAAGCATGAAATAAGCCAAAAAAATCTCCAAGGATCAAAATGTGAAGAAAGCATTACAGTTCAGAGGATGTGCAAATGGACATAATATTCACATTAGTGGGTCTAAACATTTAAAGGTGTGCGTGTGCAGGTGTGCACTGTAAAAAAAAACAAACAACATTATCAAATATAGTTAATATACAGATGTGAATAACATATGGACATGTGTAATGAATAATGTCTGTATTTTGATATGTTTCTACTTTTCAATTTGATTTAACAAGGTTCTATATGGAGGTATTGGGTATAATGGAAAGAATGACACTCCAAGGGTTCCAACTTGTATGTTCTGTACAAAACATGAACAGAACATGTACAGACATACAGATTACAAACTGGTAATTGTGCAATGTAATGTGTATATTAGACCAAAAAAAACAAAACAAAACAAGATAGTTTGCAAAGAGGAACAGGAATTCTGGCTCCTTCCTGTTTGAGGTTTGGGATGAAACACTTGACTGTCCAATAGCTGATGACAAAAAATCTTTCTAACCACTAAAACAACCTGTGTAGTGATTGGTTGACCCCAGAACCATATCTGAATTAAATGTTTTGTGTTTTTGCAATATGTTAGGAGCTGGAGCATGAGCTGGAGCTGCAGGTGGGGCTGAAGCAGGAGATGGAGGTGGCCATGAGACTGCTGGAGAAGGACACGCATGAGAAACAGGACACCCTGGTAGCCCTGCGGCTCCAGCTTGACCAAGTCAAGACCCTAAACCTGCAGATGTTCCACAAAGCACAAGTAGGTACATATCCTTACACAGCTGCATTTTCTCTCGTTTACAGTCTCATGGAATCCACATACACTCAACATGCATGTCTACAATATGTCTCTGAAGGACTCTCAGCGAGAAGCAGAAAAAAAGCAGGCAGAGGCTGTGCAGCTGGAGCAAAAGATGAATGAAATGGAGAAAGCCATGCGGGAACTGGAGCAGAGGTACCTGTTTGTGCATGTGTGAGGTTTTTTCTGTGTTAAAAATGATTTTCCTCTAAATTAAAACTCTTCAGACTACAGAACTCAGAGTGGGACTGCAAACAGAGTGATCAGTTAGACAAAGACATGAGGGCTGAGCTGGAAGGAAAAGTGGATGCTTTGGAGAAACAGCTGGCTGACCTGGACACACTAAGGTGAAAACACACGCACACACACACACACCTGCTGTGATGATTATAAGTATCTATCTATTCGTTAAGTTACATTCTATACCATCTCAGCTGTAGTGAAAGGTTTTATTCAGTTACAAGTCTTGAAAGAAGCCTCAAGTCAGGCCCTGGGTCTGTACGTCAACATGCAATCCATGTCCATGTCAACAGTGTCATCACGTCACGTGTCAAATCTTAGTGTGGAAAAATAACTAAATAGCTCAAAAGAAGGTTAGAGAAGGCTGTTAGTTACTTCAGCAGATTTATCATGGTACAGCCTAATAGCCACTACTGAGCTCAATGATGCTGTAGATCAAGACATCATGTAACATCGTTTTGAGCTTATGCAGAAATGCTTACTCAATTTCAAGTCATATAACTTTAGTCTCCATCTCTGATTAGTAGTAACAGCTCTTAGTCTGAGTTGGTTACAGTTTTACAAATGTACAGACTTAAACTTCAGACTAATTTCCATCGGTCTTCGTCTCCTTGCCCAGGCTGGGTTTGGAGAATGAGCTGCGCACTGAAAGGGAACAGAGACAAAGCATGCAGAAAGCTCTGCAGAGGGAACAGGACAACAGCGCTGAGCTGCGCACACAGCTGCAACAACTCCAGGGCTTGCATGCGGTCAGTATCTCACTGGTGTATGTGGATTCTTTATTTGAAATGGAAAACTTTGGCTTCTAGTTTCCTATCCTCAACTACCAGATATGTACCAAAAATAACTTTTATAAGGGGCTTAATAATGATACTTATGGTGATTTTTGTAGTTGTGGGGGGTAATTGTAATTCTATATTTTGCTTTTAATCTATTTCAAGAGATGCTGCAGTTGAAGAACTGCTGGTGTTTTAATATTTGCAAACATGATATATAGAAGATAGTGCTGTAAGAAGATCACCGTAATTGATCATTTCTATTTAGGGTTTTCTAAATTGAGATGTACCTGAATGTAATGGTATGATGCTGTCTCTGGGTGGGTTGGTGATGCAGGAGCTGCATGATCTAAAGCATGAGAAACAGCAGCTGCAGCAGGCGTGTGAGCAGCAGGAACAGGCTCTGCAGGAGATGGGACTGCATCTCAGCCAGTTAGTTACCTTTGAGCTTGTCATTATATTTGTATTTATTCTACACACGTTCATTTCAATACAGGAATGTATTGTTACAGGTCCAAACTCAAGATGGAGGATTTCAGGGAAGTGAACAAAGCCCTGAAGGTAAGAGTCTGGAGCAGTTGAGAACATCAACTACATTTCATGTGGGAATATCTGGAAAAACATCCTTTCTTGAGTATTTATCTTTTATGCCCATTGCTTCTAATAGGGCCATGCCTGGCTGAAAGATGATGAGGCCACTCAATGCAAACAGTGCCAAAAGGAGTTCTCCATCTCCCGCAGAAAGGTAGTCTTGACTTTGCAGGTTTTAAAGGACCATACCACCCATTTTGCACGTTTGACCTAAATGTGTTCAATTTTCATACATGTAAGGTTACTGACAATCATTTCCCAAAGCATACTACCGGAACAGTGAGTTAAAAAACATTTTTTCCTACCTTCCAGACTGCCATTGGTTTCAGTTCATTCTGGTACACTATTAAAATCAACTTGTTGATACTTGAAACATTCTTGGGATAGATAATCCATCATTGCAACATTGCATCATTCGGGTTTTTTTCAAAGTTACGTAATTTTAGCGTTTAAGCGCATTAAAAAGCGTGGAGTGAATGTATGTCTCCACCGGGGAATATAGTCCCAAAAGAAGACCTGTGTTTATCGAAAAATTTAAATGACCGTGACTTCATAAGGTGGCGTAACTATTAGCAGGCAAAACATTGATTTTTTTTTACGGTGGGTGTATTGCTTGAATATTTGATTTTGAAAGATTAAGAGGTTTTGCAAAATATCAACAAAGCTGAAATACGGGTTTATCCTTTAAGAAATGACTGTCAGTAGCCTTACATGTATGAAAATTAAATATACTAGGCTCAAACATGCAAAATGGATGGTATGGTCCTTTAAGAGCTCTGTTGAAAAGCATCTTTACAGTAATTTTAATAGCTGTGTATGTTTGTGTTTGCAGCACCACTGTAGAAACTGTGGAGACATCTACTGCAGCAATTGCTCCAGTAATGAGTTGGCTTTGCCCTCCTATCCTCGGCCTGTACGAGTCTGCGACATGTGCCACTCGCTCCTGCTGCAGAGAAGCTCCTCCACAGGTTCCTGACAAAAACACAACAAAGTTCACGCTTTCCTACAGATTCTTTTTAACACTGCTCATATACCTTTCTCCCTGTATGATTTTAAAGTACTTGGGTATATAATAACCTCATCAAATCTTAGGGACTGATTTGGTGATCCCTTACCTGAAATTCAGGAACATTAGTTCACCTGTATTTGTGTTAAGGGGCCACATGTTTACTACTAATGGATGAGCTAATATAGATTATACAAACTGTTAAAGACTTTTGCTCAGAGGTTGAAATGGTTCAGGATATTCATATTATCCGTGTTTAATTAAGACCGGAGCAAGAGCAGTTTGTAACAAATTCAAAAGCTTTCCGCTGGTTCAGCCTTTGTTGAAGGCCAGTTGTGTAGCTGGTTTAGAGAAAATGTGTAAACTTTACTTTGATAGAGTTGTTTGTAATGCCTCAAACAGCAAAATGAGTACAGCTGTTGTCCCACTGCTGGATACATGTAAAATCTTTGACTGTAAATGACTGTAGAATGTTAACACAAATCTAAATCTATTTTAGAATGTATAACAATTAAGTTTTGTGGATTGTGTCCATTTCTATTAAGCCATTTTCTTAAGTAATTTGGGCATAATGACCAAACCTTTTTTATCTAGTTATTTGATAAAGACACTGAAATCAATAAAGCCTCCTGTTTTGAAACATTTCATCAATTAGATATTCCAGACTAGTTTATTCACTTTGTGCACAGGAAATACAAATAGTATTTGAAGCAGTAGAAACCTTCATATCAGCAGATTTGAAATTTGCTTGTCCTTGATGTGGCTTCATCAAGAAGGAACTGCCCATTCCATGACCACACCTTGAAAACAAAACATGCTCTGACAGCGTAATGCCTCAAATTCAGATTTAACATTTCAAATGGAAATAAAAAAAGGGCTTAGTATTACTTAGGTAACATGAGCTAAGGTCTAAACATCAAAAGATTCCAGACATTCAGATTGTTTGTTCATGCACTCAGACATTAAAACTTAAGAAAAGCCACCAGTTAATCTTTAGGGAACAGCCAGGAGTTTGGAGAACAAAAACACTGCATATGTTGGTAATGAAATTTTAAAGCACAATTAGTGATGTGGCAAATCTTTGAGGAGGAACGAAGAAGACAAACAGCACTTCTCTGACGTAGTTCTTGTGACACCAGATGCTTTGATTATTCTGTGAAGATCATCCACTTAAAAAAAATACAAACCCTACCCCTCAGTCTTTTCAAAACAACCTCACCTGACCCTACCTATGTTTATGAGGTGAGACGTACATTTCCAGTCCTTCCAGCAAAATGCTGAGTAAAAAAAAAAAAAAAANAAAAAAAAAAAAAAAACAACTGAAAAGATGGGGAAAACTACATTCCCCATCCACCACCCAGTCCATTCATAGAGCTTCTGCTTCCTCCTCCTCCTCCTCCTCCACCACCACCGCCGCCATAGTAACTGCTGCCCATTCCGCCCTGGTTACCTAACAAGAGAAAGAATACACACTATAGGACCGAGGAGTTCATCAAGGGATCAAAAGGAATCAAGGTGCAACATTTCCGTACTTTAAGCAACAAAAACCTTGACCAACTTTCTTCTACTGATGTAAACTCAGTTTTACATAAGACGTGTAATAATACTAAATTACTGCAGTCAAGTGCCTGCACAGGAGTAAAGGTATTTGCTGAGTGGATGTGGAAGCACAGTGCCAATACTCACTATAGTCACTGTAGCCACCCATGTTGCCTTGGCTGCTGTATCCTCCGGAATACCCAGAGCTCAGCTGGCCACTGCTGTAAGAAGACTGGTTCCCTGTAGAAAACAAACATCACCACATCAACTTACACAGTTTGCATAAAGCAAATTTCACTTCTAATTCCTTGACTGTTGCTGAATCATATTGCAGTTACAAAGATGAACAATTTATACTTGTAAATGACTTTTTTTAACATTTGTCTTACAAGTTGGTTGTGAATCACATCAATATCTGACCCCACCAGTCCTGTAATTGGAGATCTGAAGTGCAGCTTCTCAATCCTGGCCCTCAGGGACCCCAGCACTGTGTTTTCCATACCCACACCTCATATCAGGTGGGTTCACTTAAGAAGCTGGTGCCTCTCACATCTCGATTAGCTAAACACCTGATTTAGTTTACTACTTGTACGTAGAGTGGAAAGAGAGGGGAAAAAAATGCAGCGTTGGGATCCATAAGGACCAGGATTGAGAACCATTGCTCAAGTGACTCCTCCAAGACACTGACTGTTTAGTCCTGTTCACTTTGATGTACTTGAAAACAGTTCCAAAATACAAAGGTCTGCGTGGGAATCAAGCAGCAGTGAAATCATGCACACACACACACACAATCATACACAAAAAAACATACTTTTAAGTAATAAATTGTTAAAACTATTTTTGGGATATGTTGTGGCTTATGAGTGTTTCTTGGCACTATGTGTATTGCCTTTTAAGCCTCCATGTCACTGAGATCTCATGCTAATAGGACATGCTTTTGGAAGCTAATACCAAGCATCAACACAACTTGTATGTCATACCACCTTGTGTCAAAAACGACAAATGTAATATTAGGGAACATGCAAACATGTTCACCTCAGGTCACTATTCTTATGACTCGCATGACTTCCCAATACCCACCCATGCCACCCATCATCTGGTTGCCGTAGGCTCCGTTACTGCCTCCTGCTGTTGAATTCAGGAAAAGCTCCACATAGCGGTGCTCTGAGGGGCACAGCAAGGCCACAAACATCGTGAACAACTTGATGTGGGTGCAAAAAGGCAGTGAAAAAGTTTATTATAAAAAAAAAAAGTCCAAGGACTCCAGGAAACTTACGCATGTTAGCCTTGTCTTTGGACATTGCTGCCACAGCATCCTCATGTGTGGCAAACTCTACATCTGCCTCTCCTGTTACTCTACCATCAGGGCCAATCTCAATGTGGACCCGCACTGGATTCAATGGCGAGAAGAACTGACAGATGGAAATAAAGAGGTTACACCTGTGTTACGGTTGTTGACTCACTCAGCCCAAATACTTGCATTATGCAGAATAAGATGTTAGAGTAAAGAGGCTGAAGGCAATTGCTCTGACTCACATTGTAGATGTCTGTCTCTGTGGCTCTGTATGGGAGACCTCTCATGTGAACACAGTGGCCGGTTGTGCTTTGGAAGGAAGAGCCGCCATCACCATAACGCCCATCTGATACACCTGTGTATAGATGATTAACGTTAATAAAGTCCTAGTGTTTACATCTTAGTCTTATTACGTTTTTTTTTTATTTTAGTATCACAGGATATAAGGTGAGTGATTTACAATAAATTACTGCAACAGTCTGTATGCCTTAATTTGATATGAGCTCCATGTCAATCCACTCCCAAAACCCACCTCCTCCATAGCCCCCACGACGCACCCTGTCATAGGAGCCCCCTCGGCCCATCATGTTGTAGCCACGACCACCAGAGGGCCGGTCATAGGGGCCAGGTCTCTGCATGCCCATGGGTTTCCTCTGGGGTTCGTAGTGTGTCCGCACCTCAGCGCGGCTACTCTTGAAGATCTCAATGTACCTGAGAGCATAGAGATAGCATAGTGAGGATATGAGGAATGGACCAGGCCAGACTGCATTTGCTCAATACTGATGAATCTGAGCTATTCAGAGGCTGTCATGGTGCAGTCCATAGGTAGTTATGTCTTTGTATACTTAATGCTGATGCTAACAGAATAGAACTTAAAAAAAAAAAGCTTCCAAATTGATAAGGGCCTTTATGACATTTCACTTTTCTTATGGTTACCCGATTTATTATAAATGAGCATCCTGTGACCTTGCCATGACAGCATGTTCTGGTTCTAGAGGGACAGAGGGTTCCAGCCCATCTGTAACCCACTCTAAGCATTACCTGTGACAGTGGGCTCCAGAACCTTGAGTACAGTGGCCCTCTGATTTTACCACCAGGGAGATTCTTACCATTTAATAACCTGGACTGATGTTTAGTGCTGAGCCACCATTTGTTCACAAAATAAATATCATGTATTCTTCTCAATCAGGATTCTTCTCAAGCACAATGAACCAGAATGGTGCCGAAGCACTAATCTTCCGACTGAGCATAGTGAATGTGTCACAGTTGGATCCAACATGGTAATAGAGTATGTGTTTGTAGTACATGTTACATATATGCCTAAGCAAGCTAATATTATATTATTTAAAACATTGTCAGTTTTGTATTTGATCAGTTTGTATCAGATGTTGAAGGTGCACACCATAAGAAAAGCAACTTATCCAGCCAACCAACCAACCATCCCCACCTGTGCCCTATTCTTTCCTTGTGTTTCTTTAGAGCCTTTTCAGCTATATCCTGTGAAGCAAACTGCACGAAGGCCTCCCCCGTACTCCTCCCCTGGATGTCCACCGGCAATGTTATCCCATTTGGCACGATTTCCAACCCTTCAACCCAAGGACAGATAACCCCAGCAGGGGACATATTAAATCACATGCCCAATCACAGAGATAATGTTCTCTAAAGAGAGAGATAGAAAACGTATGGAAAACACTATACATCACACATACCAGTTCAGTTTTTAACCAGTGACTGGTCATTTAGGCTACTTATTTTACTGTGTTTTGGGTTAAAATAGGAATGAAAAGAAAGAGGAAGAATATGGAAAGGGGCACTGTGTGGTACGTCAGGCTAGTACTGGTGTGTTGATGCACAGAGAACAAGATCCTGGAGGGTGAAATGAGTTACAATTACTGTGTTTGCCCATTCATTACTAATCTGAAGACGGACATATGTAAAGGACAAGTTTTTTTTTTTTTTTNGTTTTTTTTTTTTTTGTTGTTTTTTTTTTTAATAAACACAAGAGTGTGAGGAAATGGGAAAGAGAAATCAAGACCATCAAATCAATGATGAGTGAGAAGAACTCCATTAGTAAATTAAGTTTGGGAACAGACAACCTAAAATGTAACTGAGCTATTTTACAACATCAGACCAACTTACCTAAAAAAAAAAAAGGAAAAAAAGTGATGATGTGCATTTGTGCACTAAGGATGGGTATAACAGGCAGAGATGGGAAAGGGTGTTTGAACAATATGTTCCTGCTTCAAAAAGCCTTCCAATAATTTCTCAATTTAGATTTTAACTGGCTTCCTTTTCCAATGTCATTTCCTCACTAATGCAAAAAAATATAATTCAAGTTTCATTTAATTTTATATTAAGTTGTGTATAGTATGTACAATAGATCATTTTCCAATGTCTTTATAACATTGTACATAGAAATCGTTCAGGGTCCATAAGAGAAAGAAAACATGAAAAGGAAGTCGTAAAAAATCTTTTGATTAACATGGCCTTTAGGAAGAATAAAATTAACCAATGATCAGGACTTACCTGAGAAAAACTGCACAATCTCCTCCTTACTGCAGCCAAAGGGAAGGCCTCTGAGCCGGACCAGCCCATCTCCTGCTGTTTCTGGACAGTTTGGCCCGGTGTGCTTCATGACCCAGTCCATCTCTACATTGTTGGATTTAAAAACTAGACAAGATTCAAAAAAAATAATTTACCATGGCTTCAAGTACAGAAAGTCATTATATATCTAATCTGCAAGCAGTTATACACACCCTCTACATATCTGTGACCCATAGTTTCTCTGTCCTTCTTTACTGCGATCTTCAGGTCTTCCTCTGTCTCTAACTCGACAAAAGCCTCTCCGCTGGGACGCCCCTCTCTTGTGTAGGTGAAATGGACACCACCTCCATTGCTGATAATTTTGCAATCTGTAATTTAAACATTGTATTTTTTAATTCACAGATCAGTGCTTCAGTTGAGGTATCGTTTTAAAAAAAAAATACTAGTACTTACCTGAAAAGAACCTTTGTACTTCATCCACTGAGCAGGACCAAGGGAGACCCCTAATGCGTACTACATATCCCTCATCAGCCATGACTGGTCACAGTTCCTTGGAAGAAAATAATGCCCAACCATTATTCCTTCTCTAATGATGAGGAATTTTCACATGCTTCCATATTCAAGTCAGAGATTCCAGTAATTTAGTTGCACATGCCTATGCTAATCAGATAGCCTGAAAGTGTTGACATTACTCATATTTAACAAGCCTGATTGTGGCAATCACACTCGATAAGGGAAAATTTAAATCCTCACCAAACAGTGAGGAAGAAATGAATGCCTGATTACAAGTTGCAGCATTGGCCAAATCTCAGTACATCCCCGAGTACTACATTAGTTATACGTGGACCCCCACAAAAGCCACAAAACCTAGTATCATAATCCCAAAACAGCAAATCCTAAGAAAACTGGTTAATATCCCAAGATTTAAGCACTACATTAACAGTATTTCATACATGCTCCTGACAGTGCACCACATCAGTCAAACTGGCTTGTGTAGTACTTAGTTGGACTGAAAACCAGTCCTCTACACTGCAGCCTTGAATACTTTGATTTACAAATTCGGTCGCATAGTTTTGATTGTGTTACAGTCAGCCTGAGTGCATCAAAGAACACCTACGCGTTATTAAACTGCAACGACACCTTCGGGTCCTTTGTTAATGTCTGTCATTCTGTTCCAATTCCGTAATTTCTAATGCACATTTCCCTGCTCATAAAAAACTGTGAAGTTTTTGTCATCAACATAAACATCATCATCATTTAATACGAATCCCTTACATTGGTCCTACCAGGCCGCCGCTTTCACACAAAGCGCGCACCCGGCGTTAGCACCTAGCTATAGATAAACACTTTAATACGGTTTCGTTGAAGAGGCCTTTCGGGTGACGTTTTTCAGTTCGCAGCGCCACGTTATCTAGTGGTTAGAACTGACCGTATTTATTTTAAACTGCGTATGTGCTCTACCAGACACTGACTACCGCACCCAGTTACAAGAACAAAAGCGGCTCCCTTGGCCTGCGCCATGTTATTAGCGTTAGCTATGTAGCTAGCATTATCCCAGGTACGTTAACACGACGAAGTTAGTCTTGTATACCTTAAAAATAGCTATCTTACTTTCTTAAATTTAACAAAGACTGCATTGTGTTTAGTTGCATAGAAGCAAACAGCACGCGATATGTTTAATTTACCTGATACAAAGGAGATGCAACACGCTATACTATGTATGACCAGACTTGCGTGGTGCAGCGCAAATCTCGTGTTGGGTTGCCAAATAACCTTAACCATGCCCCTTTCACAAGCTCCAAAACGACGCGCGTCCGCTCCAATCTGCAACACTAGCGCGATATTCAACAAAATCAATCACGTTAAGCGGGTCTATAACAAATATTATCTTGTTGTACTGTGAACTGCATCAATATCCAAGAGTCTCTAGTTTGTCAAATCTCCTAAATAGTAGATTAAAATCGATTAAAGCGTAAGCTTATTTCTTATACCTGGCAATCCAGTCTGCTTAACCAAGCGCCTCTTCGCTGCGTTCACGCCCATAAATGATGACGTGCTAATCAAGGCCCAGGCCCGATGGCATCTCCTGTGCTGTTAGAAATCCCTACTGACCGTGCTCACCAAACTTGTGATGGGTTTAGATTTCAGCTTCTTCTACACTGAGAGCTTAACTTTTCAAAACAGGCCCAAATTGGGTTTATGACCGGTCAATACACTGTTGACACAGAAGCCCATTTGAAAAGTCAATTCAATTGGCAATTCAAGGCACAAAATGTATTTGGACTTGAAAGATAATAAGGCACAAAAGATAGAACTTATAAGGGATATGCATGTTTACATTTATTGTGGAAACCAGCTAGTTGACAGAACTGGGCTGCTTTTTTTTGTGACAGTCACTATAGGGTGGTTGTAAATACAAGATCAATTTCAAATTTCAACAGAAGATGTTAACAAGCAGCACAAACCATTCTTAATTTAAAAAAACTATTATATTGAGATAAGTAACTAGCCCTTTTGATAAGATGTTGGGATGGTGGCAACCTCAAGGTAAAACAAGTTTGATGCCATGAAATCATTTATTCAAATTTTAGAACTATATATGAAAGAATATGGACAGGAGAACTAATGATTAACAGTTTTCTTTTCCTGAGAAACAACTGCTCAGGTAAGCAAAGAAAGGGATTTAACTTCCTGCTGCTTTAATGAAGCTGCACAGTGGTCAACTCCAAATTGTGATCTGATGTGACAAGACCAAAGTTATTTGATTCCTTTGATGTATAGGTAGTTGCTTGATTATTTCAATTTTGTGGAACTGTACTTCTTCCTCTTTCTCACATTGAATAACAGTTCTTCAGAATGAATACTTTTACTTGTGATACGTCACATTTTACTGCTAATGTTTGTTTACTTTTACTTGCAAGACTTTTTCCTTGTAATATAGTTTTTTTTTAATATTGTGTTACCAATAACCACATGAATATGATGCATAATGATGCATATTGATGCTAAAAAAAGACACATAATATTTATAGAACGATAATCAAAGTAAAGGTGTCAGATGAAAACAATTAGCTAGCTTCAGCGTTGTTGTCTTATGCTTCATGTTGTGAACTAACTTATCACCCCTTTCTAAGTGGAAACTAGACATCTGGAACTTTTAGAATGAGATCCAACAGTGGTTGCACACACAGTTACAATTCAAACAAAGAAATAAAAAAAAAGATTCCATCACTGAAATGTTCTTCTTTTTCCATTGATATTCTTCCTATTATATAACCATAATAAATAATAATGTCGGATAGTGAGGGCATTCTGTATCCAAGACACTGGGGCCAAAATAAGCCACTTTTAACATCAAAATTTATTTTTGAGTATGCATGAGCCACTTCAGTAATGTTCCTTTAGCTATGATATGGAAAACTAATGTTAGTGGAAAAAGTCACTGGCACATTCCACTGAAAATTTTTGGTTTTATTTTAATATGCCATTCTAAATGTACACAATTTGCTCTTAAATATTATGGCATTGTTTGTTATTTACAACAAAACATTTACGTGAATATATAAACTTTAATTTTAATCTGGAAAGTATATTTTTGATCATCAATTTTGCTCTTGAATTAAACTCCATCAATTATCTTGTTTTATGCTCACTGAAACATTAAAAAATGATGAGTTGCACTCTTAATTCATGTCATTCCGAGTCATTTTAATGTGTAATTAAAATTTGCAGCACTACCTGTAGACTGTCACTGCAGTCCTATTTTTTCCTACTTGAGTTTACATGAACTAGTAAAGCTAGCTCCCAGTTCAGTTGGCCTACCATGTCATGTCTTAACGTTCGTTCTCCACAGCCTCGTGATATTGGTAAACCTAACATGACGTTGCGGTCTCCCGTTTGACAAGCATTCTATCTGGCCAATAGGAAAGAGGAATTTTTTAAGCTAAACCAATAGAATTATCGGAATTCTACACGAAGGCGGTCTTTCTGAGAAACAGTGCGTATCGGGTTAGGTTGTTAGAAAGTTAATGGCTGGGGGAAAGAGATCCTCCTCAACCCTCGCTTCGGGAGAGTTTCTGGATTCCCTGAAGTAAAATCACGCAAATATCTTACAACAAAGAGCCTGGACGGACGTATAAGTCAACAACCAACTCGGTGATAGACGTCTCGTGAACATAATTATGCAGGATGCAGTAGCCGGGACGGCAATGCTGACGGACGGCTTCGAGGACGAGATTGACTCGGTGACTCCTCGCTCCCCAGCGGCAGGGATGGGGGTTGGAGCGACACCAGGAGGAGTCGGACTTGGGGGCATTGGGATTGGTGTGGGTGGAAAGAAAGTACGTTTGTACGGCGAACCAGGCGGGCCTGCTGCAGAAAGACTGGATTTCAAACTAGCGGCAGCGGCCGTCCTCTCCTCTGNCAGGCGGGCCTGCTGCAGAAAGACTGGATTTCAAACTAGCGGCAGCGGCCGTCCTCTCCTCTGGTCCAGGATCCGGCAGCGACGAAGACGAGGTTTCAGAGGTAGCTACGCTAAGCTAAGCTAGTTAGCTAAGCCTAAGCACATAGCTAGCCAACATTCCTCTCCTTGCGCGAGCTGGCTGCTAGCTAGCTAGCGAATTAGCTCGCTGTTGGCAGCCACCCCCTCCCAAGCTGATGAAATCACTAAAATTAACCAGACTTTATTCGAGTAAAGCCTCTTGACAGTTAAAATGCTTCTGAAGTGTTTGAAGGCGATAATGTTCCGTGAGACACAATCAGTTGTTCATGTTAACCAACTGAAATGTTTTATTTATGCAGCGCAGGCTGTGACCACGGCCTAGTTCGGGTGGAAGCGACGACGGCCTCGTTCGGTGCTGTCGTTCGCAACAACCATTAAGTTTGCTGCTCTCACAACAGCTTTCCAGCCAAAGCAAATGGAAGATGTCCGTAAACCAACAGACATACATGGCTAGCTAACACTGTTATTTCGTAGTATGGAGTGGTGCAATTACGTCACTTTTCCAAATCATGTAAATTAACTGACTGGTTGTTAGCTAACTTTTTTTTTATGTTTATTGATCAGGCTTTCTTTGCGGAACGACAGGACTTTTCGACAATCGGCGTTGCCAAATAATAAGCATTTTTTTTTTCTTTAAATCCTGTACCTATGTCGGTTATATAGCAAACTCCAGTGTGTCAGGTTGATTTGCGTTGTCACAGTTGAGAGCAGCTACAGTTCATGCTGAGAAGTGTCCAACTTTCCATGTGCTAGCAGTCGGACATGGGTACAGGTGTGATGGCATCTTGTTATATGCGTTATGATTGGTGTTTATCATACAAAACATCCTACATAAACAAATCTCTACGTTCCCCCATTTGATGTGCTGCCTTATATTATCTTCATAATACTGTTAGGGGTCAGTTTGTGACAAAGCTGTGCATTGGAACATTTGCTTAAAATATGGTTACCTGTCAGGCTCTACATTTACGATGCTCTGACCAATTTCCACAATACATCCTTCCTCATGTGAGCTGTCAGTTTGGCGACATTAGGACTTCTCAGCTATACTATTGTTATTTAATTGAGTTTAACGTATCACATGACATGACACACCAATTAAACTTGTCAGACTGCTACTTGACAAATATTTGAGTGGCACAAACCTACCCAACGTCTAAAGACTTTTCTGTGTTAATTTAATATTCATTATATAGTCATGAGAAATCCATCTGCCACGAGTAAAAGATGATGCTGTTTTAACTGTCAGAGACATACTGATCAAGGAGTCATGGATGTGCAGTGAACTGGCACTGTTTAGCACTGCTTACTACCTGTTGATTGACCCTTTAAACATTTCTTATATCTGGAAATTATTAATGTTTCTCTTTAAGCTTAACTTAATTAATTATGACATTAAGACAGGCAAGTATGCCAGTTGATCTCCTGTGCTTTTCTGTCTGAGTATCATGTGTAGCAGAAGAGGAAGAAAATATGCACTTTGACAATAACATCATGTAGAGTTTAATTAAATCAAATGGCAAATGTATGCCATCCGTGTGATGTTTCTCCTCTCCTCAAGCCTGGAATGTCTGCCTGAAAGGGAGCGTTTGTTGTTGTGTTTTACTCCAGTGGAGAACTCCCTGTTCTGGGCAGCAGCTAAAATCTGAGCCCCAGGATTAAGCAGATGCCATTGAAGGCCTTTCCAGCTCTGTGGATACCAACACTCTGGGAACTGTAGTTCATTAATAGTGACTGTGATGTCCATTGTTGATCATAAAAGCCTTTGCAGAACTACATCCCCCATGGGTAGTTGTGCTCCAACCATATAGCCGAATTCCTCCACATTGCTGAATGCAGATAGACTCCCTCTAACATTTCCTCTCTGGGCCAGGCTTTGAACCCTGCTGCAGCATATGGATAAAATAGGCAGAGAGTTTAAGGTCTCTTTTTCTCTTCTTTTTTATGCATAAGCATAAAAGCTGTTTTAGATGAAAGTTGGACATCCATAATCAGAAGATCTTAATTGCAATGCTTTATCATTCCAGTGCACCTGCTAACCCTAACCTTAATATTATCTGGCATATGTCTGGCCTACTAAACAGAGTAACTGATTTGAAAAAAAAAAAAAAAAAAAANAAAAAAAAAAAAAAAAAAACTTTTAAAAAACACAGTGTCTGTACTCCCAAGCTCCTTTTTAGACTTACTTTGAAATTTTATGTAGCAGTTTTTGTGGAACTATGTGAATCAGTCACTACTATCTATCACATACTGATGCTTTTTTTGTTCTAGTTAATCTGAATAACAAGCCAGATAATAATGCATTACCACTCTCTATGTAAACCCAACACTTTTGCTATGCTGTCAAATTATTTCTTTAATGTAAAGAGAACTGATCAGATCTTTTTTTAAAACCACAAACTCTATATATCTGTATTTATTTGGTCACTATACAATCTACATTATGTTTCTCAGGTTTGTGAATAGTCAGTTTTTGAAAATAGTGTAGTCATGCAGAATCTCTGTTGCACATTTTAATATGAGGCTGGGTTTGAGGTTTATTTTAGCTGTGTATAAAAATATATGTTTTGATTTCCACAGGTAAAAAAGTGCCTACCTCTTACCTGGCTCAAAACCTGGTTTGATCCTTGAGAGATATTACAGACACCCAAAACAACTTCAACACAGAATATAACCTGGTGTGCTGAAGCTGTTCTTCATATCATCTAATTCCCACAACGACTAGTGGTACAAATATAAAGACTGCAGCTACACTTAGAAGGATTTTAGCCGATGTATTTGTGAAATTTCTTTTAATTAAGTAGAACTGCCCAAAGGATTTTTGAAAGAGTAGAAGGTTTGTCATAATACACAACATGATCGCCAAAGCTCACGTTTGAGATTATAGTGCAGTACTTGGGACAGCTGACTCTCAGCTGAATCTTTTTAACGTATACATTAATTTCTGACAGTAACAGTTCCTTTACTGTGATTCCTCTATACATACACTCATTATTGCTTTATCTCAACTGAAAAAATACAACAAGGGCTGCATACCTGCTTTTTAGGTGCTGTGTGCCCGTGCGTGCGTATGGGATGGAGGGAGGGAGGGACAGTTCAATATAAAATAATGCAAAATTTAATAATTGGGGTATTCATTGACCATGTCAGTATAATACAGATGTTCTCACATTGCCAAATTACATTTTCTGTTTTTTATTTCATGTTAACTGAGCCAGTGGTTGTTCTACCTTCTTCTTTGTCTATAAAATACAATTTGTTCAGAAACTGGTTTGAAACGATTGAAGGATAAATAATTCTTTGATGTTCTTCTCTCTGTTGCTTCAGGTGGAGTCATTCATTTTGGATCAGGAGGACCTGGATAACCCCATCATGAAGACAGCGTCTGAGTTGCTTTTGTCCAGCGCCACAGATGGAGTCGACTTGAGGACTGTTGATCCAGAGACACAGACTCGACTCGAAGCTCTACTGGAAGCTGCAGGTACGACTACTTTGCCTGAACAAGACTTAACTTCTGCTGATAAGTAGTTGGCCAGTGCCCCTGTTCTGCTATGATATGCTTGCTTCTTGCTTTTTAGCCTTACCTTTTTTGTACTTTGGAATAAGACACATAAAAATGTGTCTGTCTGCCTCAGTTTAAAATTTTCCAATCTCCTTTCAAAAAAAAAAAATTGAGGTTTTTATACCACCTAAAGCTGAAAAAGAAATAAAGAGGATCTGCTGGTTTTGCCAATATTTTATCAGCACATAGTTGGATAGCGATTTCGAGAAATTAGTTTGATTAAAACTTGTAATCTGAGTGTGAGAGGGACCGTGTGGATTAATCCATTAGGGTTCTATGTCCTCATTCTGCCTTATGAACATTACTAGGCAGATTAAGGCTGCTATGTACTTGAGCCTTCTCAGCATGCAGAGAGACTATGTGAAAGGCTAACAGCTAAGCTCAAATCTATTCCTTCTCTCTTTGGCTAGTCTTAACAGAAGACTCTGGAATGTCCATTGTCTGATTGCTTCAAGCCAATTAAAACTTGAATCAAATATTATTGCTTGTAAGACAACTTTCCTTTAACGTTTTCATATCATGTCAAAATATTACTGCCAAAAATGTGCTGTGTTGTGAACAACTGAGTGATGGAACAACACGACCAAATAGAAAACAGCCAGAACTTTCGGTTAGGGGTCAGGGGAAAAAAACAACGATTTTTCGATTAATTGCGATTCAAATTTAAACGATTCTGATATCGATTCATAAAATAAAAAATTGATGTTTTAAATAGTCTAATTTTTAATTGAACGCTAGTAGCATAAGTAATGCTAGTAGCGCAACTTGTGTGTGACATAGCGCAACTACTCTACGACGGAAAGAAGGACAACACTGGCACCTCCAAGGTTTAGAGCAGATTTGGACTCATTTTGGCTTTCAAAAGCAAAAGGACACAAACGAGCCCGACAAAAGTAAGGCAGTTACAAAATATGTAACTCGGAAGTAAAATTTTTGTGGCAAAACAACAAACTTGTGGAACCGCTTGACAAGGCGTCACCCCGCTGCCACAAAGTCTCTACCATTAACACCTGAGTGAAGACAGATGATAGTAGAAAATACATCGACCAGCAAGCTGCCAATTGCCTCACCTCTAGCAAAAAAACAAAACAAAACAAAAAAAAAACTGATACTGTTTTATATGTAAGGATATGCATCCGTACAGCACCATGGACAATGAGGGACTTAAGAACATGCTTAAAATATTGGAATCACGATATGCTGAGTCCACATGACGACACATTAGTGAGGCGGCTACACAAAGCTTTATATGGATGTCAGAGAGCATCAGAGCCGAAAGGTTAGCCATAACCTGTGACAGCTGGGAATGGTTTCCTGTAATACACTCTTTAAGTTTTCAATGTATATTTTGAAAGAATGTCTTCACTTTTTTAATACAATCATGTAATTTAGAAGACATAATCCAACAAAATTTTCTGAAATTTAGCTGAATCGAATCAGAGCTTTGAAAATCGAATCAAATCAGAATCGATATCTAGCTTTTGGATATCTTTTGGTGATATCCAAAAGCCATGTAAAAATCACTTATCAAACTAGTACTTGAATCTGGCTGCACATTAACCCAGGCTGCTAAATATATTAAATATACTAAATCCTTCCATCAGCACTGTTGAAATACTTTGAGTTGCATTTGTATATTGTGATTAAGCATTTGGTAGATATCTATCTATAAAGACAGTTTCTCTGTCTGTGGCACCCATATCTCTAGAACCCAGCACTGTATGAAGCCAAAATTCAGCAGGTTTATTGCTCAGGATCCAAGGATGTGCAGTGTCTCGTGTGAAGTTGTTTGGATGAGTGGTTCTCAAATTGAACTGCGCTGGTAAAAAGTAGTCCGCATGCGGCAGGATACGTTTTCAGGATCATTGTTTTCAGATACATGTTTTCAGTGGCTGCTGCAAACAAAGGCAGCTCACAAAGACATGCAGAACAAAATTATGGAAGGATGCGGCGCACACAAAGTCTGGCCCGGTCCGAACATGCTCTGGGTGTGGCAGCATATGCTCCACTCCATGGCCACTAACGGCAAGCTGCACACCATAAAGTCTGGCGCAGTCCGAACAGGCACATTTTCAACGGGCACTGCACTAGTACCATACAAAGGTAGATTTGTTCATAGCATTTTATTTTAAGATATAAATTAGAAGAGACGTTGTTGTCGTCTTTATAAATAGTTCAGAGTTTTGGGGGGAAGTGGTGCAGGAGTGGGTGCTTATGGGTAAATGTACTGCATACACCTTTCATCCTGGATTTGGACTTGATTCTGCATCTCTAAACACCTTTGCATTGCACTGTAAGGCCAGCACTGTCCTTATCTAGAACTTAGGCCCTTCTTTATGACCATTTAAGACTAGCTATGATATAAACATCCTGCTTGTATAGAGAGCCAATCTTTATTCACCAAGTATATGGAACTTCAACTACCTGCTAACAAAATGAGGACATACTAATAGTTGTCCTTTGGGCTTTATTGTTGACTTGCTTGCAGATTTGTGTTGGCTGTTCTCAAACAAGCGGTTGGCTGAGTAATTTCACTGGCTGCAAGGATAAGCAGATTGTTTACTAAAATGCGTCATTTTTTTTTTTTTTTTTNTTTTTTTTTTTTTTTTGGGTGGCACAGCGAGTTTTAACTCAGTGATAGTAGTGGTAGGTAGTAACTATCCTCTGTATAAACTCAACAGAAAAAAAGTGCGGGTTTTAAGTCGCATTCCTGGCTTCTTGAGGTCAACATCCATTTTGTTACAGGACACATAGCTTCAGTTCGATGTTGGAACATTTCAGTTAAATCTAATTTGGAAAAGATCAGTTATTTTGGTGAAAGTATGATTTACCATTCTAGAGAAGACCTTGTTCTAAGAGTATATGAACAGGCTTCCAAAATAAAGGTTAGGGAGAACGATCACCGTCAGTTGACTTAAAAAAATTTTTTTTTCATCTGACATGTTTACAGCTCATCAAACGTTCTATATGCTGAGTGTTTGGGTCACTACTTGTGTTTTGCGAGGTAAACACTGTACTGTAAAACATTAATGATCAACTTCTTAGACCTCTGTTTCCTCCTCCTCCTCCTCTGCCTTTGAGGCCATTGCGAAATCCCTGTCTGAAAGCCATGCTAAGTTTAGCTTCAGTAACAGGCCCAAACACAGGAGAACCACAAGCACCGAGCTCACTTCTGCCTGGCTAATGGATAGGTCGAGGCTGAGGCTGAAAAGTTCAAAGCTCATTCTTTTTTGTTCTTTCTCTGTTAGCACTTCTTGCTTCAGTTTTACACATGCTTTGCTTTCAAAACATTAGTGACCCCCCCCCCCCCNCACACACACACACACACACACACACACAGGCGCTTGCTGGTTGGGAAATGGTCCTTGTTCTGTCGTCTGAAAGAAATCCTTCGATGTAGGTCATTAGAAAAAGTTGTTTTTTTCCCTCCTGCTTGCTCTTTTGCCTTGTTTCCCTCTTTGGCTTTCTCTTCTCTTTCATGACACAAACACACACATCTACAAGCACATTTTTCTCGCATATGGCATTTTTACTTTCCTCCCAGCTGTGCTTTCCTCTCTTGCTGACCATTGTCTACTGTTTCTCTTTCTGTCACATTCAGTGTGTCTTGCACATGTAGAATTTACAAAGGCTGAGACCTTTTTCTCTGTTACCAGCCTCCAAATAATGACTACTTGTTTCAGCTAATGTGGACACATTACCTTCCTTGCTATATTCATTCCAGTTGTGGTCACAGATCTGATCTCGCCTTAGTATTCCCATAGTTGCCCTGTAGATGTTGTTGTGTACCGTGCTCAACATTTGACCCAATGTTTGGCAAAATTAAAGGACCATACAGACCATTTTGCATGTTTGAGCCTAATATATTCAATTTTCATACATGTTACTGACAACCATTTTCTAAAGGATAAAACTGTATTTCAGCTTTCCTGATATTTTGCAAAATCTGTTAATCTTTTAAAATCAAATATTCAAGCGATGCACCCACCTTAAAAATCGATGTTTCGCTTGATACGCAGCCTTATGAAGTCACAGTCATTTAAATTTTTCGATAAACACAGGTCTTCTTTTGGGACTATATTCCCCATTGGAGACACACATTCATTCTGTGCTTTTTATTACACTTAAATGCTAAAATTACATAATTTTGAGGAAAAAAAACCCTGGATATACGTCTTGTTAGCGATGATGGATTACCTATCCCAAGAACATTTCAAGTATGAACAAGCTGATTTTAATAGCGTAACAGAACGAACTGAAATCAATGGTGGTCCGGAAGGTAGAAAAAAATGTTTAATTCACTGTTCCAGTAGTATGCTTTGGGAGATGATTGCCAGTAATGTTACGTGTGTGAAAATTGAACATATTAGGCTTAAACATGCAAAATGGCTGGTATGGTCCTTTAAGGTGATTTAGAATCGCTTACAACCTGGCCATATTAACAAATGCTTGTGTGCGTTTTTGGTTTGTGTGTAACTGTGTGAATTTTTTTTTTTTTTTTTTTNCCCCCCCTTTGTGTATGTTGCTACTAACCCTGGATTGGATTGGCTGGACTGGATATGCTTCTTCATCTGGTCTGGTGTGGTGTACTCCCCTGTGGTTTGCCTTGCCCTATGCACCTCTGCCCTTTTGGTGTCCGGCAGGCATCGGTAAACTATCCACTGCCGATGGTAAAGCTTTTGCAGACCCTGAAGTGCTACGGCGACTGACGTCATCTGTGAGCTGTGCCCTGGACGAGGCCGCAGCAGCGCTGACCCGTATGCGAGCTGAAAACACACTCAACGCCGGTCAAGCCGACAAGTATGTATCTTGCCCATGCCAGTGCTGGCATATGTCATTGCAATAAATTATTTTATACGCCCAAAAATGATCATTCTGTCATACCTGTCTCAAATTCTAGCTACATACATGTTTGTTTCTTTGTATTTGTGTGGCATATGTGTCTTCACCTGTCACATTGACAGTAATTGTAGCAGTCTGGTTATTTTCAGCCGTAGTTTAGCAGAGGCGTGCTCAGATGGAGACGTTAACGCTGTGCGCAAATTGCTGGATGAGGGACGGAGCGTCAATGAACACACAGAGGAAGGAGAGAGCCTGCTGTGCCTTGCCTGCTCAGCTGGCTACTATGAACTTGCACAGGTGTGTGAAAAGAAGGTTGGAGAGAGGGTACAGATTGTAATTCTGATGTGTGTGTGTTGCAGTATGTAATATTTCTACCCCAAATTAACCTTGGTGCAAAGTAAAGAAAAAATTATGATGGGTGCCATAAGTTAGTTCATATTTGTAGAATCGCTGGTGATGTCTAGCCACATGTTTGTTAATCTCCCATCATTTCATCTTTCATTCTTAGGTATTGTTGGCCATGCATGCCAATGTGGAGGACCGGGGCATCAAGGGGGACATAACACCACTTATGGCTGCTGCCAGCGGAGGCTATGTGGATATTGTCAAACTGCTTCTGGTCCATGGGGCAGATGTTAATGCACAGTCCTCCACAGGTAAACCTCACCTCATTTCTGCACTGTTGCGTTTACTTATTTCCTACACTTTCCATATTTCCAGTTAGGTTTTAATATTTCTGCTGTCCTTTACCCTTTCAGGCAACACAGCTCTCACGTATGCATGTGCTGGTGGCTTTGTGGATGTAGTAAAGGTGCTGCTGAAAGAAGGTGCAAACATAGAAGACCACAATGAGAACGGACACACACCTCTCATGGAGGCAGCCAGCGCTGGCCATGTGGAGGTGGCTAGGGTACTTCTGGAGTATGGCGCCGGTATCAATACACACTCCAATGAGTTCAAAGAGAGTGCTCTCACACTCGCCTGCTACAAAGGTGACAACACTGATGTTGTCTTTATTTCCCATTCTCTTGTTCTCTGCCATCAATATGTTCTTCAGTAGTTTACTGTTAACTATGTCAGATAATAATAAGGATTTTTTATTTTCCTCTGCAGGTCACTTGGATATGGTGCGCTTTCTGTTGGAGGCTGGAGCAGACCAGGAACACAAGACAGACGAGATGCACACAGCACTGATGGAGGCTTGCATGGTGAGCATCTGACTCAAATCAACAAAGTACATACTTCTATCATTCCTATACTTCTTTGTATTTGGTCTCTTCACGCTGCCACACACTTTAAAATACCAAACTTGTATCACTTGTGTTTCTGAGGTTTTATTTTCCATGGACAATGTTGACACTGAAAGTTGCTGTTCAAAAAATGCAGACTGGGGTTGGCACGAAAATGGGTATAGAGTCAGCTTCGTGCAAACTGCAGTGTGAATCTGAATAAGTGTGAAAGCAATCTCCTGCACAGTCTAGAAGTAGAATGTTTCAGGGGATTCTTTCTTTCGGATGAAGCTGAAATTGGCAATTTATTGTTTATATAACCAGTTTTTTTTTTTCCCTGGGATAGTTACATCATAATGTGATCATCGTCAGATTGATTTAAACAAACTTGCACAGACCTAGTTCAAGTTTTGTGGTGTTTTCCACAGAAGCCATCTAGCTCAATTTTTTTTTTTTTTTTAACTGAATGACTTCTATTTGACATACAGTACATATTAAAAATGAGAAGATTTGAAAAGGACGTTGATCACAGTGGGTAACATGCATTGACAAGATGGGACAAATTCCATATCCTCACACTAGTGTGTGATATGAAAGTTTTTTAAAAGAAAAAAAAAAGGTGGGCCAGCATATATATATATATATATATATATATACACGAAGACTTAATTAAAAGTGTCCTTATATTTGTTGAAGTGCTTATCTCTACATTCTTTGTGTGTCTCGCTGTCCCAGGACGGCCACGTGGAGGTGGCACGGCTGCTGTTGGACAGCGGTGCACAGGTCAACATGCCAGCTGATTCCTTCGAGTCACCTCTTACCCTTGCAGCCTGTGGAGGCCACGTGGAGCTAGCAGCCCTGCTCATAGAGAGAGGAGCCAACTTGGAAGAGGTGTGTAATGTCAGGATTTCACAATTCTGTGAAAGACCAGATAATAAAGAAGACAATGTAATTCTTAGCTGTTTTTATGGAGCTTGGTCTAGAAGAGAAGACACATTTTTTTTTTAAATCCAAATGTTTGAGAATAATAAAAGGAATTAAAGAGCATATAAAAAGTTGCATGAAGAAGATAAAGTACAGATAAAATAATAGCAAAAAATTTAAAAAAACAAAAACACTTAAATAAAACCACAATAAGGGACAACAAATTAAAGGCAGGAACAAGGCCTGATGAGCCAAGCCACAATATCTATTACTTTTAGGTAATAAAGTTTACATTGAAGTTTGTGTCGTTGACTATTGACAAGTCTTAAGAAACACTGAGTCATCTTATGTCCAACATGCTTTCTTATCTCCTGATATTTCTGTTTGTGTCCAGGTTAATGATGAAGGCTACACCCCTCTGATGGAGGCAGCTAGAGAAGGCCATGAGGAAATGGTAGCACTGCTACTGGCTCAAGGTAAGAAAGCGCAATAAAATGCACAGATCTGAAAATGCTTCCTGTTGTGAGTTCTTCACTACAGCACTTGCACTAGGAAGCATTTTCAGATCACTCCGCGCTTTTTTACTGTGCTTAAACACTAAAATTACGTAACTTTGAAAAAAAACCTGAATATACATCTTGTTTACGATGATGGATTACCTATCCCAAGAATGTTTCAAGTATCAACAAGTTAATTTTAATAGCATACCAGAATGAACTGAAACCAATGGCAGTCTGCAAGATGGGGTAAAAATTTTTTAAATTCACCATTCCAGTAGTATGCTTTGGGAAATGATTGTCAATAATGTTATGTGTATGAAAATTGAACATGTTGGGCTCAAACATACATAATTGCTGGTATGGTCTTTAAGCCCTCAATCTAGACATTATCATTATCTTGGTATGTATGTTATACCATTTGGAGGCACGTAATGAGAAGTAGCCATTTTATTGATCTTAGTATCCTGTAGCCTTTTATTGACTCCTTTTCAGCATTGCGAACAGTGTAAAACTTGTGCATGCTTACGTATGATTGCTGATTCTATCAAGAAAATTGTTTCCATTTTAAAGCCAGTTGAAATGACAGAACCTGTAGCAGAGACAGCTGACAAATATGTGCATCAAGTTTCATAACCATACAACAAAAGTATAACCAGATGCCAGAACTGTAATAGCTGTTGGCATTATATCAAGACATTTTAAAATAATTATTTATTATATTATAATGGAACTAATTATTACATGGAAGAAGAAGAGTTATGTAAGGCAACAATATGTAAAGGATGTAATATTTCATGGCCTTCCTCTGATATGTTTGACAAAAATTTGTAACTGATACTGCCAGACATGTCGGCTTCAAGCAGCAATTGGCCAGGTGTGTTGACGTGTGAAAGTGGGGAGAGTTTTAATTTCACTCTGAAGATCTCTCTAAAGATTTCTCTTTTTCCTTTCCATTACTATGTCTGAATTGAAAGTGAAGCTGTGCCTCTTTATACCCGTTTATATTCCCCATTTATAAGTAAGGTGGATCACAAAAATATACAGAAGACACAGAATTCCTGTTAATAATCCCTCCCGTCCTAAACTGAAAGCTGTTTTCCCCGTTTATATGATTAATTGCATTGAGAGTGCAAAAACAAAGATGTACACACACATAAATACAGCACCCCCTTCCTGGCGGCTATTCACTTCACCACACAGGGTGGGCATTCTGAAAAGGTATAAACGCTGTTGCCTCCCAATGAGGTCTCCAACCAAATTGGGTGATGCATACTGTGGCCTTAAGTTTTACTTCGGGGTAAAATAAAGCATTTCAAAAAGGCAAAATATTGACATGGCAGTCTGCATATATTTTACTAAATCAAAGCAGGCTGATTACATATATTTTGTATAAAATATGGTAATTAGCAGTTCTCACTGTTGTTTTCCAGGTGCTAACATCAATGCTCAGACAGAGGAGACCCAGGAGACAGCTCTGACTCTGGCATGTTGTGGGGGCTTCTTGGAAGTGGCTGACTTTCTAATCAAGGCGGGGGCTGACATTGAGTTGGGCTGCTCCACTCCCCTCATGGAAGCTGCACAGGAAGGCCATCTAGAGTTGGTCAAATACCTACTGGCTGCAGGTGAGCATGGAGAAACAAGGAAAGGAGATGGAGATCTAGATCTGGGAGAACAGAAGAACAAATTGTATGCTTAGCTGCATTTGAAAAGAAATTTGAGTGACTGTAATTGGTATCCTAATCTATTGGTTTTGTAAATTAGGGGCAAACGTTCATGCCACCACAGCAACGGGTGACACAGCACTGACGTACGCATGTGAGAATGGACACACTGATGTTGCCGATGTGCTGCTGCAGGCTGGAGCCAATCTGGTACACATCTCACTTAAACACTAGACAACACTTCTCCTCCTCTGTTACTTTTGAATAGCTCTTTGTTCTATTTTGATTTAGTTAATACCAGACATGACACAGGCAGATATTTATGCTTGCTTGCTTTGTGAGGATAGAAATACTTCTCTGGTGTTAACAGCTCAGCTTTTTACTCTTACCCAAATCTGTCACTACATTATCTTTCACTTCTGGACTGGACCAAGCTTAAAATAACATACCCCTTTTTGTCCTTCAGGAACATGAGTCTGAAGGGGGGAGGACTCCCTTGATGAAGGCGGCCAGGGCAGGACACCTCTGTACAGTGCAGTTCCTTATCAGCAAAGGTGCATTATTTTCACAGCCAATTTAAAATGTACATCTTACTGGAAATCATTATTGATTTGAACCTGAATAGACTTAATATTTACTTCACTCTTGAAAAAGTAAGATCTTGATTGCTGCTGCCCACTTGAGACTAAATGTGGTCCTTTTAAGCAATGATGTTCTTGTTTCTGAGTAATATTAGACCAGCAATAGACACATTTCTGAAATGTTACTGGTGGATTTAATTGCCAAAGTACTCATAGAAAGTCTGATGAATGAATATGTTGTTATAATTACATGTGGAGACTAACATGCTCATATGATTATACACAAAACCGTAGGAGTTTACATGCTACTCTGTTGTGAATAGAATAATTAGAATCTCTTATCTCACGTGGATTTATCTATGTTTTTCCCTTTCGTCATATGCAGGTGCTAATGTGAACAGAGCTACTGCCAATAATGATCACACAGTGGTGTCTCTTGCTTGTGCTGGGGGACATCTGGCTGTAGTGGAGCTGCTGCTGGCACACGGGGCAGATCCTACGCACAGACTCAAAGTAATACACATACACTGGACAAAGATCAGACCAATGAGACTATTCACGCTTATCTATTTGATAATGCATAATTTCAAACCACATATGTTTTGTCTTTGTAGGATGGCTCGACCATGTTAATAGAAGCTGCTAAGGGTGGCCACACCAATGTGGTGTCCTACTTGCTGGACTACCCGAACAACATCTTGTCTGTTCCAGCCCCTGATCTCTCTCAGCTCACTCCCCCGTCGCAAGATGCCTCTCAGGTAAATACAGCATTTATTCAGTGACATGTTGTAACAAAGTTCTTATGGAAAAATAATCTGCCTTTAATAGGAGGCAAGATGGATAATTGTTTTTGATTGTTTAGAACTGACATGCACCTTCTGTTAAAGGTTCCTCGTGTCCCATTCCAAGCTCTTGCCATGGTGGTGCCCCCTCAGGAGCCAGACCAAGCCCCATCAAACATTGCCACTCCCCCATCTGTCTCCAGCAAAGGTGATCAGTGAAACCTCTCAACCATTTTTCATATGAGATATTATTGATTGCAGTCATAAAACATTTGATTTATAGACTTCATTGCAGTTGTATTGCATCTATGGGTTTTTTTTTTTTTTTTTTTNTTTTTTTTTTTTTTTTTTTAACTCAACTTCATCCTCTGCCTCCATCTTTTTTCCTTCAAATTCAGGTGTATCCAAACAGAGACAGGCAGCCCTTCAGCCCGGTGTCCCCAGCTCAGTTGGTCGGGGGCCTGAACCAGAGCCCCTGCCACCCTTTCACTTGTGCCAGCCCCTGGAGTGCANCAGTTGGTCGGGGGCCTGAACCAGAGCCCCTGCCACCCTTTCACTTGTGCCAGCCCCTGGAGTGCATTGTGGAAGAGACGGAGGGGAAGCTTAACGAGCTGGGCCAGAGGATCAGTGCTATTGAAAAGGCCCAGCTTCAGTCATTAGAGCTTATTCAGGGGGAGCCGCTCACCAAAGACAAGATTGAGGAGCTGAAGAAGAGCCGAGAGGAGCAGGTAAACCACATCTACTTAAGATGAGATTTTTTTGTTGTTGTTGTTGTCGTCCTTTCATTATTTAGCTTTAAATAAAACAGAAAAAAACTAATTTAAATTTCAATAAAATGTGCACTTCATTATATGTTGTGTATTTCACAGCATCAAAAGTTAAGTTCATTAAACAAGCAAATGTGGTTGTTGCCTACTCAGGTGCAGAAGAAGAAGAAAATCTTGAAGGAGCTGCAGAAGGTGGAGCGACAGCTGCAGCTGAAAACACAGCAACAGTTCACCAAAGAGTACATGGAGGCGAAGGGCTTAAAGGAGGAACAGGAGCCTGGACAGAGTCAGTGTCCAGGCCCGGGGCCTGGTAGTACATCATCTACTCCAGGGCCCCTCTCCACCACATCAGTGGCCCAAGCACACACCAGCTCCGATACAGATGAAGAGGCCAACAAAGATGGGGAGAATGAGGATCAACCAGGAGAGGAAGGGGAAGAGGTAAACAGCAATTTTATCTTTCATTTCCAAATGTCAGCTGTAACTGCAACACTGTGTTTTTGGAACTTCATGTGTACTCTGTAAATTTTCAGGAAGAGGAAGAAGATGAGGAAGAGGAAGGTACAGAGGAAGAGGCAGAAGATGATGATTATGCCAAGCTGCCTCAGGTGGGCACAATCCTTTATAGGGATGGGCCACAGCCGCCACAGCAGCCTCCTCTGCCCCCCTCGCCCCAGGCCCAGCCGCAGCCTCCTCCCCCACCTCTTCAGGCTTTCGTTCCAATCCAGCCCCTACCAGACTATAATCCTGCAGATTACCCGGGAAGTACAAGCCCAGAGCTGCAGAGGGTTCTGGTTGGGCAGCAGATGTTGGGGCAACAGCAGCAGGCTCAACAGTTGGCTGGTTTAGGCCCAGGAATGATACCTCAGCAGGCCCCAGATGGGCTCATGGTAGCTACACCTGCACAGACGCTCACAGACACGCTGGATGACATAATGGCAGGTTAGTACACATCTTCTGAAGTTGATTTGAGAGTCTTGAGGTCTGTTTATGAAATGGACCCTTGATTATCTGAAATGATGTTGTTACTATGCATAACACTTTGAATTATTTGTCTTGTTGAGGTTGAGTTACTCCTACAATCAGAATATTTGTCTACTAAATCTCTCTAACTTGTATGTGTTGCATCTTCATTGCAGCTGTCAGCAGCCGTGTACCCATGCTGAACACTACAACCTCACCCACACCCCTGTCCCAACCTCCCACACAGACGCCTGCAAACATTGCATCACCCCCCTCTGTTCTGCCGCTCTACCCCTCGGTTGACATAGATGCACATGTAAGACATGTTACTGTAAATTTCTAGTAAATTTCTCAAAGTACATATGTGTATAAAATCCTCTACCCTGTGATGTGTTGTTTTTTCCCTACAGACGGAGAGTAACCATGACACTGCGCTCACGCTGGCTTGTGCAGGAGGACATGAGGAGCTCGTGTCTGTCCTCATTGCACGGGGAGCCAACATTGAACATCGGGACAAAAAGGGTATGTAATGATCTAAAGCCATATAAAAAAGACTTAAAGTGGTATTATGAGCGGTAGAAAGCATGTTTTGCTCTATAGATTGTTTTTTTTTAATTTTTGTAATTTCAGACAGTAACCACACTTGTTTTCCTGCTTTCCACAGGTTTTACTCCCCTGATCCTGGCTGCCACTGCTGGCCATGTAGGAGTAGTGGAAGTACTCTTGGACAAAGGTGGCGACATTGAGGCTCAATCTGAGAGAACCAAAGACACACCCCTCTCTTTGGCCTGTTCTGGGGGACGTCAGGAGGTACTTTTAACAGCCTTTACCTCCACCTTAGTTTTGTATGAATTGTTTTTGGCTTTAACTGCATGGTGTAACTGTGTCTTTTTATCGGTCAGGTGGTAGAGTTGCTGCTGCTACGAGGAGCCAATAAGGAGCACCGCAATGTTTCAGACTACACACCTCTTAGCCTGGCTGCTTCTGGGGGTTATGTCAACATCATTAAGATACTCCTCAATGCTGGGGCTGAGATTAATTCCAGGTTAGGGACATTAACCTAATTATGCACTTTTGTGATATCGGTAAAAGACATCAATACAGTCTTCTGAAATCGCTATGAGATAGAGAATAATTTGTTTTCTGCTTAAGAAGACTTAAGAAAGAAAGCTTAAATTTTAATTTTGGTCTCTTTACAACATTTTTCATCCTTCTCCTCAGGACTGGCAGTAAGCTGGGAATCTCTCCTCTGATGCTGGCGGCCATGAATGGCCATGTACCGGCAGTGAAGCTGTTGTTGGATATGGGCTCAGACATCAATGCCCAAATTGAAACAAACCGCAACACAGCTCTCACTCTAGCCTGCTTCCAGGGGCGGGCTGAGGTTGTCAGTCTGCTGCTGGATCGTAAGGCCAACGTAGAGCATCGTGCTAAGGTGAGGGAGTCCAGGTCAGATCCACAATGGTATACAGATTGACTGATAGTGTTCTTTAGTAGAAGAGAAGAGAGAAATAAATAAAGAACATTGGAATCCCTGGTTATTTTGAAATTGGAACTGCTTCCAGTTCAGAAGTGGTTCAATACCCAACCCTATCCCTCAGTCATCCTACTTTTCTTTTCAACAGTATTGTTTTTGGTGCTATTCACTAGTCACCTTGTTGACTGATGTCTCAATCCATGCAGACTGGTCTTACCCCTTTAATGGAGGCAGCCTCAGGAGGCTATGCAGAGGTGGGCCGAGTGCTGCTAGATAAAGGTGCCGATGTCAATGCCCCTCCTGTTCCTTCATCGCGTGACACTGCCCTCACTATTGCTGCCGATAAAGGCCACTACAAGTTTTGTGAGCTGCTCATTACCAGGTGAGAGCTGTGCTGTGTATATATGTCCAACCATGTTCAAATTGTCTTATAATAAAATTCTCTTTGAATCTGGTGAAATGAATTGCAATCATTTTCTTGATTTCTTAATGAAATGCCAAAAAAATCAGTTTGAAGCTTTTTCCCTTCTCTACACTTTTCCTGTTGTGTGTGTGATTCAGAACCTTAAATTAATATTTTTGGTTGTGTGTATGTTGTTTCACTCTGATTTTCCACTCTGATTGAAGGTTTGAAAGCCTTTTTGATGTGATTTGATGATGTGTTTCCTTAAGACAACACTACTCCTGTCTCCACAGGGGCGCACATATTGATGTACGTAACAAGAAGGGGAACACGCCTCTCTGGCTGGCAGCTAACGGTGGGCACTTTGATGTGGTCCAGCTCTTGGTGCATGCCAGTGCTGATGTGGATGCAGCTGACAACCGCAAGATTACACCACTCATGGCTGCCTTTCGCAAGGTGCGGATAACCCTATTAAGGTGTTGCATTTTCCTTTCTCCGTGTCTGTTATAAGTGTTTTCTAACCACTGTACTTATTATTTTAGGGTCATGTGAAAGTGGCGCAGTACCTTGTGAAGGAGGTCAACCAATTCCCATCAGATATTGAATGCATGAGATATATTGCCACCATCGCTGACAAGGTAGATAGCGATCCTGCTTCTGTATTTGTTGGAATTGACGGAACTGAGCGGGAAAGTCAGAAGAGCTTAATCTGAATTTGTTCTCTGTTGTTGCAGGAGCTGTTGAAGAAGTGCCACCAGTGCATGGAGACCATTGTCAAAGCCAAAGACCAGCAGGCAGCTGAGGCCAACAAGAATGCTAGCATCCTCCTCAAGGAGCTAGACCTAGAGAAGGTAATGCTGGAAGCAAAGCAGCACTACAAAGGTCCAAGTATCAGCATGGAATAAGGACAAAGATGCTTTTTACACAACTCTGTGTTACATGTGACCTACAGTCCAGAGAGGAGAGCAAGAAGCAGGCCCTGGCTGCCAAGCGTGAGAAGCGTAAGGAGAAACGCAAGAAGAAGAAGGAGGAGCAGAAGAGGAAGCAGGAAGAAGAGGAGGGGCAGAAAACCAAGGAAGAGTTCTCTGAGATGCAAGAGCAGAAGGAGGATTCAGCAGACGGTAAGGGTCTAACAACCAGAACACAAAACCATTTATGCCTCTTGCTTGTAGTGTGCTAGAATGACAGTGTGACCTTTCTCCTCTAAATTTCAATGAAATTGTCTCCTTCAGAAACGGAGGTTCCTATTGAGCCTCCAAGTGCAACCACCACCACCACCATTGGTATATCTGCCACCTCCACCACTTTCACTACAGCTTTTGGTAAGAAGCGGGCGAGTGTGGCCACTACCCCCAGCACCAATCGTAAGAACAAAAAGAACAAGACCAAGGATTCCTCACTGAATGAACCCATCATATTACAGGATCCACAGGTAAGCAATTTCTTTTACGAATGGCATTTTATGTTGTTTTTGCTGATGATGTGCTTATAATTTTTGGCTGTTTCATATCCAAACTAGAAATACCTTCATGTGTATGAAAAAATCCCAATTTGGTGACAATGTCTGTGCATCTTTCTTTTAGGTTGCACTAGCACAGCACAAGGCTGACAAAAACAAGATCCATGGAGAGCCACGGGGTGGGGGTGGGGGACTGACAGGTGGCAACAGCGATTCTGATCCCTTGGATAGCACCGACTGTGCCAGTGAGAGCAGCAGCAGTGGGGGCAAGAGTCAGGAGCTCAACTACCTCCCTGACCTCACTTCCTCTGCCTCCTCCTCCTCCTCCTCTTCTTCCTCCTCTTCCTCAGCACCCTCCTCAGGAGTGACCCAGTCCCAGGCCCTCTTTCCTGGACCAGAAAAGAGACACTGTCCTCAGCCTCAGACTGACGGCAAGATGGACAATAAGATCACAGTCTCCATCTCTAAACCAACGCAAAAGTGAGTCCTCGCTGCAGCAGAGCGGGGCATTTTGTTAAATTGCAGACTGATGTTATGATTTCATTCAAATGTCAGCCAACGTGATTATTTTCAGATTATATCTTCATTACTGTGGGTCAGTTAAATATGAGCATTGCCTATCTTGTCTCACGCAGAGCTCCAGACACAAGTGACTCCACTCCCAACTCCCTCCCATCTCCATTCAAGACCATGTCCCTCACCTCGCCTAGCAGTAAGCTGAGCCTCACAAGCCCCAAGAGAGGCCAGAAAAGAGAAGAAGGCTGGAAAGAGGTGGTCAGAAGGTCAGTGGTTCATTTAATTGTATTCATTAACTTTACAATCTTTGATTAGCTTCTGTGTACATGATGAGGCTATAAACAATGTGTTCAAATTGGGAAGGAGTGATGATTGTTTTTGAATCCCCACATGTAAGTTGTTTGGTTTATTGCATACATCCTGGACAAATGCAGAGGTCACACACAGTTAACAAATGTGTTTTGTCTTTGAGTGTGTGTGCGTATGTATATATATACTATACACACACACACACACATATATATACACACACTCAAAGACGTGTATGTACATTGCTGTGAAAAAGTATTGGCACCCTCAGGTCCAGGCATTATTTATTTACTTTTTATTCAAGTTGCAAACAGTAGGGTTGTCATAACTTAAACAAACATTCAACTGTTCAAAACAAACATATGTACAAGTGCAAATTGCAATACCTTAACAAGAAAAGTGCACAAAACAACTTTAATTCAAAAAGCCGTGTGAAAAAGTATTGGCACCCTATAGGAGATAGTCCCCAAAAATGGAGCATGTTTTAACAATAAAATGGCAAGAAGTGTTCTTTAACAAAAAAGCTTCACTGAATTAACATGCAACATGTCCCTTTGCAATAGGCAAATCTTATGATGCTGGAAAACAGCTCATTTTGAATCTTAGTTCCATGTGCAAAAGCAGAGCCAATGGTGAAACAAAAAGAACTGTCTAGTGATCTGAGATGAGATTGCTTCTCATCAGTCTGGAAATGGGTACAAAGCAATTTCAAAGATGCTGGATATACCTGTATCCACTGTCAGAGCAATTATTAAAAAGTATGAACAGCACGGTACAACTGCATCACTCCCTCGATCTGCTCGCCCAAAGAAAATTTCAAGCAGAGCAGAGAGAAATACGCTCAAGAACATTGCCGCTAACCCTAGACTAACATCTAAAGACATCCAGAAGTCTCTTGCAGCTGCTGATGTTCATGTTCATGACAGCACAGTGAGGAAACTACTCAGCAAAAATGGGATTCATGGACGTGTTGCCAGGAAGAAGCCACTCCTTTCAAAAAAGAATATTGCCGCTTGACTACAATTTGTGAAAGAGTACATTGGAAAACCTGAAGCATTCTGGAGGTCAATTTTGTGGTCAGACGAATCAAAAATTGAACTTTGGAAGAAATGAAAATCGCTATGTCTGGAGGAAAGTCAGCACTGCATTTCTGAAAAAGAACCTGGTTCCGACTGTAAAACATGGTGGTATGAGTATTTTTGTTTGGGCCTGTTTTGCTGCAGGAGGGCCTGGAAACCTTACAGTCATTGACGGCTTGATCAATTCATCTGTCTGTCAAAGCATATTAGATGAACATGTCAAGGCCTCTGCCAGAAAGCTTCACCTGGGTACCAAGTGGATANAGCATATTAGATGAACATGTCAAGGCCTCTGCCAGAAAGCTTCACCTGGGTACCAAGTGGATACTATAACGAGACAATGATCCGAAGCATTCCAGCAAGTTGACAGTGGAATGGCTGCAGAAGGAAAAGAATAGAAGTTCTCTCATGGCCCAGTCAGAGCCCAGACTTGAACCCAATCGAGATGCTGTGGTGAGATCTCAAGGCAGCTGTTCACCAAAGGAAGCCACCCAACCTAACTCAGCTGAAGCAGTACTGCGTGGAAGAATGGGCAAAAATTTCTCCATCTCGATGTGAAAAACTAATCAGTGGTTACAAGAAACGGCTTGAAGAGGTTATTCTAGCATAAGGAGGTGCAACAAGTTACTAATACTAACTGGGTGCCAATACTTTTTCACACGGCTTTTTGAACTAAAGTTGTTTTGTGCACTTTTCTTGTTAAGGTATAGCAATTTGCACTTGTACATATGTTTGTTTTGAACATTTGACTGTTTAAGTTATGACAACCCTATTGTTTGCAACTTGAATAAAAATTAAATAAATAATGCCTGGACCTGAGGGTGACAATACTTTTTCACAGCACTGTATATGTGTGTGTGTATATATATATATATATGTCTTTAATGTTGCCATTCGCTAGTATGAACACACAATGAGGAATGTTTACTGCTTCTATTTAAGATCCAAGAAGCTGTCTGTGCCAGCCTCTGTGGTGTCTCGGATCATGGGCAGAGGAGGCTGCAACATCACAGCCATCCAGGACGTGACGGGAGCTCACATTGACGTGGACAAACAGAAGGACAAGAATGGAGAGAGGATGATCACTATAAGGTAAAAATTGCGTCCTCTGGTGGACTGTAATTGCACTGCAACTAGAGTATAACAGTTTCATAAACAAGTCAGTCCATGAATGATGTCATTCATTCCTACTGGCCAGTCCCACCATGTAACAGCCTGGTGCTTTGTTTTTAGTATATGGACGCTGGGATTATGTGTGAATGCTGTGAAAATATAGATGACATCCGTCATGAGCATAAAGCTACATATTGTCAGTGCTGACTAAAGGATTATTGTAGGTCCATGTTTCTCATGTATTTTTATTTGTAGTTGGTTTTGCTACAAGTTTAGGCACCTTTTTTTTTTTTTTNCCTTTTTTTTTTTTTGTTTTGTGATAGCTTTAGTTGAGTTTCAGTTGTTCTAATGCAAAGTGAGGCTCAAAAATGTTTCAGTCTTGCATTACGTTTGGTTATTCTCTTTAGAGTTTACTGTATGAGACTTGGTGCTTTTATTAGATGCTGCTGGAAAAAAGTCAATTGTGGAATATTTGTTCACACAAGCACAAAGTTTTTCTTAGAGCATGCATAACATAAGTATTGTCACCTTCATTTTAATGTAACATGGTAATGTTAAGATGGAATTGTGATAATAGACTATTTTGAAATTTCTCCTTGGTGATGTGTTGAAGCACACTCATGTTCTCTCCTGTTCAGATTCATAAATACATAATAGAGCATGAACACATCTTCTGATATTTCAGTCTTCATGTCTTCACCATTCAGGGAAAGAAATGAGACTTTTTCTCTGTCAGTAGTTTGAAGCCTGACAAAATGGATTGACAGTAACTGTCATTCTTGAACAGTATTGACGTGTTCTTTTTGAACATTTTCTTTGTCATCACTGCCAGCTTTTTTTTTTTTTTTTTCNTTTTTTTTTTTTTTTTCCCCCCTATACGCTTGTCTCACACAGATAAAGCCACAGCTCAGCTGTCAGTTTGTCACATAACTTTCTATTTTAAGGAAATCTGGTCACTTTTATGCTCAACTTATACTTTTAAGTTGAAATGACTTCATGTTTTGCACAGTGTGTATGCTGCCTACATGTGTGGACAGGATGTAGCAGCAGGTGCCAGGCAGACTGACAGCATTTCAGCCTGCTCCTGACAGTTCACCGTCAGATCAAACAGCTGTAGACTGGATCCTAGGACTCTCTTAGGCTTTCTTCCCACTAAATTGTAAAATTATATGACATTCAGATATAAAGCTAGTTGGCCTGTCAGTTGTCTGCTACACTGACAATTGGGAACTGGCGCTGAAGGAATCCCCTGATGTTGTGATCATTTTATGTAGAAGCAGCAGTGGGATGTGCATTCTGCTCAAGTTCAGTTTTTCATACAGAAAATGTGGTTTTCCATTCAACACAAAGCATAAGGAAAGCAGACTTCCTAGTGCATGCAAAGCAGAGACATAAATCAAAAGTTGACCAGGCTGATGAAACTGCAGTTGTACTTGATGGACCAATGAAAGCGTTTATTTGTGGAGCCCTTTTTGTTGCTTGTCGAGCAAATTTCCTGGCTTTGGTGGACAAGGTAGCTGCATCTTTGTCCACTAATTGTTTTGAATAAAACAGTAAAAATGCATTTTTGTAATAGGTAATACACTATTTGAGCCTTAAGTCTAGTCTCATGAGAAAACTACTAAATTACATCAGATCATTTGAGGCACCAGTAGCAAAACTAGATAAAATGTTGCGTTGCATTTACTATAGAAAACTTCAGGTTTTCTTTTCTTTGTGAAATAGTTGGAATTAGTTGTCCACAAGTGAGGACTAGAAAAAAAAAGTGCCAAACTTAACTTTTCATCACTTTTTGGTTGTTCATGGTATAAATAGATTGTGTCAGTAATTAAGGACTATTCCCCCTTAATAGTAGTGATTGTTTTAAAGCACGCATATAATTTTCTAATTAATGTCTGCTTTGTTGTTGCAGAGGAGGTACAGAGTCTACAAGACATGCAGTCCAGCTGATCAACGCTCTAATCCAAGACCCAGCCAAAGAGCTTGAGGACCTGATCCCCCGGAATCACATCAGAGCCCCAGGCTCTAAAACGACCTCAGCTTCCTTCCCTAGTACCACAGGAGCCACCAGTGGTTCAACTACTGGGCCAAAGGCCCTGAGCTCCTTGGTCACCTCCACAGGGGTCTCCTTCCAGACCTCCTCATCCTCGTCTTCATCCTCCTCTCAGGTTGGGGGTAAAATTGGGAAAGGGCTGTCATCAAATGTGAGGCAGCCTTTTCCTGTGTCTCTACCCCTGGCGTATGCTCACCCTCAGCTGGCTCTACTGGCTGCTCAGACCATGCACCAGATCAGACACCCTCGTCTGCCCATGGCCCAGTTTGGTGGCACTTTCTCTCCTGCCGCCAGCACCTGGGGCCCTTTCCCTGTGCGGCCTGTGAGTCCTGGCAGTGCTAACAGCTCTCCCAAGCACAATGGAGGGAGCAACAGCACAGGAGGCCAGGCCAGACCAAACTCTTCTGCCCACAGTGAGCACAGCAGTACAGCCAGCTCAGGAGCACCCATCACCACCACTGTCACTACCAGCGCTCCTAACGCATCTCCAGCTGCAGCCTCACTTCATGCCCCTAATTCTACCCCATACAATCCCCAGCCCAGCGTCCCCACTCCTTCCTCTGTCAGAAAACAGCTCTTCGCCCCTGATCCCAAACCTGCCGTTATCAATCCTGTGTCTGTTTCTACCACTGCTACTGGTGGTAGTAATGCAGTCCGAGGTNCCTGCCGTTATCAATCCTGTGTCTGTTTCTACCACTGCTACTGGTGGTAGTAATGCAGTCCGAGGTACAGGGTCTCCTGCCCATCATAGTTCTGCTACAGCTACCCCGAATGCACCTCAACAGCCAGTCGGACCTATGACACAGCCCCCTATCCACCCCTCTAAATCTGAGCCCAGTGCTGTTGCCCCTCCTGGAAAAGACAAGCCTTCTCTGTCTCTAGAGAATCAACCTGTTTCTGTCAGTGAAAGCATCAGCTCAGTGGGCTTCTCTGCCCCTGCCATGGCTTTACCTCTCAAGCCAGAGCCTCGACAGCAGTTACCTCACCCTCCTTCTTCTGTACCATCCACAGAGACTCCACCACCCCTTCTTAGTCCACAGCTTAGCTCCCACCTCCCCTTAGCACCTCCCCCTGTCCTCTCACACAATGTTGCTCACCCCAACAACACTGTACCCCACTTCTCAGCCCCTGCACCCAGAGTCTCCCACCGTATGCAGCCACCAGGGCCTTACTATTCCCTTCCTGAGCAGCAGCAGACACAGCAGCAGCAACAACAATCTGTGTTTGTGCCCCATAACACTCAGCAAGAGCCTCCTAAACAGACCCAAAACCAGATGACCCAGCCCACAAGTTTGCCTCCACAGGCCCAAGCCCAGGCTCCTGGCTCCCTTCAGGTCTCTGCTAACTTGGGAATGATGAACGGTTCCCAAATGCAGCATGTGCCCAATGCAGGCAAGCCTCAGCAGATACCCCCCAACTTTGGTCCTGCAGGCCTCTTCAATTTCAGCAGCATCTTTGATAATAATAGCCAGGTGAGCTGAATTACCATGAACAATAGGCTTTAGGATTTTAGCTGATGTTTTATTATGAAGTGTCTTTGAATGATACGGAAGAATGAGGTTAATAGGTGTAGGAAATTACAAATTATCAAACAGAGTGAGGACACCCATTCATAATATTTTTTGTTTGGCTTACTTTGCAGGTGGGAAATAATCAGGTGTGGGGTGCATGCCATCTGCCTGCCCGTTCACCTCCAGAGCAGTCATACTCCGCTCCCCCACCCTACATAAGCATGGGCCAGATGGAGACTATGATGCCTCCACCTCCTCCAGACAGCTCCAAAGCCCCTGGCTACCGCTCTGCATCCCAGAGGATTGTCAACAGCCCCATTGGTATGATTTGGTTCTTTTAGTTCACAATTCATCTTTTAAATATTGAACCAATCCCTAGCACTGCTGCAGACAGGAGTCAAGCATCAAACCCAGGTAATTTGGCAGCATAGGAAAAGGCTCTAGGTGGAAATGCAAAGTACCTGAAGCTTATCACCTGTTGAGCTAATTGTGTAAAACAAAAATCAGTGAAAAATGTCCAAACAACAAAGCAAAATCAAATTCTTTTTGTATGAAATTCACACCCCATATGCTTGAACATGCTTGAAAGGATGCTATGAAAAGTTAGTAGTTTGCTTCTGAACAGAGAGCAGATGTTCTGGTCAGCTCGAATTTAGTTTCCTGATGCACTTCATTGGTAGCAGGTTTTCACATCTATACAAACTTCTCCTGTCTGCACCCACAGCTTTGACCAGCTACGCCACCAGTATCTCTGGCAGTCCTGTGTATCTGCATGGTCATACAGCGGTTGGCACACCCTCGTTCAGCAGACAGCACTTTTCGCCTCACCCGTGGAGTGCATCCACATCAGGTACGCTTCATACCCTCTTGTTTTTGTTAAAGTGGTTTCAGTTCTGAATTTATCCATTAAGAGACAGTCTTAGCAGGCTCTTACGTAACTTAAACACATTTTTTATTGTTTTTGATCTATCTTTAAATTAATTGCTAATTGTCAGTCTTCTGATCAGTACTTACAAATGTGTAATTCTGACTTCTCTTCTCCACCAGGTGAGTCTCCTGCACCGCCCCCTTCAACGGTGTCATCCTCTGCCCTTTCTGCCTCAGCCGTGGCCCCTCCTCCACAGCCGAAGCCAGGCAGCTCCACACAGCAGGATCGGAAGGTCCCACCACCCATTGGCACAGAGCGGCTGGCTAGGATCAGGCAGACAGGCTCGGTCAACCCACCTCTCCTCACCACCAGCTACACGGCATCTGTCGGACAGGGAGGCATTTGGTCCTTTGGTGTTGGCAGTGCCTCTGGTGAGAACAAAATTGTGTCAGGAAAGTTGTCTCAGGAGTATGACTTTACTGTGACAACAACCACCTGTTTCAATCTGTTACTTATGTGCATTGCTGTAGTTAACCTCCTGCTTGTCTTATGACAGAGGCTATGTCGGGTTGGTCCCAGCCCCTGATGAGCAGCCACATGATGCACCCTCAGCTACAGGCAGAGCAGTCGGCCTTCTCTCAGCACCAGCCTATGGAGCAGGATGACACAGGCATTGCAAACCCTGCAAACAATTACCACCAGCCCCAGCATATGCCCAACAGTTACATGGACTTCCCAAAGGTAACACAAAGCCCCACTTCTGTGGAAATTTAACCTTTTTTTCTCATGTACAAATGTTTACCACTTACCCCTGTCTCTTTTCAGGGGATGCCTATGTCAATGTATGGCGGAACCATGCTGCCCCCTCATCCTCCAATGGCAGAGGGGCCAGGGGGACCAATGTACAATGGCTTGCACGACCCCGCATGGAGCCCCATAATCAAAGTGGTCCCAAACAACGCAGATAACTCTGACCCACAACAGGTAAGTTGGGAGTTTTGTCAGGAATAATTTGTTAAACATTTGTTGACAGTCCTGTCAGAAACCTTTGTCTCATCTTGCTGTCTCTCTCTCTCTCTCTCTCTCTCTTCAGGTGTGGCCTGGTACCTGGGCACCTCATGTGGGCAATGTGCACCTGAACCACGTCAACTAGACAGCGTCCATAGCAATCAAATGCACACAGCATGACTCACAGCGCAAAACATGAAATACCAACTGACGAATAAGACCGACTAAGACAAAAAGAAAATCTGCAACATGTTAACTTTATTAGAGACCAGAGAGTGAAGCGCAAAGGTTGAAGAATTGGAAGTTCTCATGACGCCATTCTTTGATGTGCCTATCTCAAATAAGAAGAAATTGGGTGAGGGCTGTTATCTATGTCCTGATGATGCAAACAAACATGCGTGATCACCTGTTCAACAGGATCCATTCTCTGCGTAGTTTAGCGATTTTGAATTAAACCCACATACACCATTCTTGGGCTACAAGGGGCGCTCAACATGAAGTAGCTATTTAAACTTGGCCCAGAACTAGATGATGATTACCTAAAGAGAGAGAGAAATCAGAACCTTTTAGAGTGGTAAATACATGTATAATTGTTTACATACTAAAAAGGGTTAAAATGAGAGTAAATTTCATGTCGTATAGTGGCTCTACTTTATGTAGCCTGTATTAATGTGAAATATTTACCTTAATATTCAATAAAAAGATTGAAAAGTATTTGTGTGTGCCACTTTGTCAAATGTTGTTTTTTTCACATTTTGAAGTAAAGTGTAGGACAACAATGACAAATTATGGGTCCTTTTTGGGCAGCATCTTAACAGCTTTCCTCAAAGAGATAGAAGTTCTGTTGAGACCTGTCTAATTTGAGATTAGCTATAAAGAGCAAATGTTTTAGTGTTTTAGCTAATTTTTAAATTGAGACTCAATTAGTATGAAGAAACTGTTTTCCTGCCTTGCAAATCTAAATCCAAATCTATATCTGAATCTATCTGAACAAAGACTGAAAAGCCTTAGTGGGAAGAAGATTGCCCTGTCCTCATTTGGAAGTCAATGTTTGGAGCACTAAAACTCAGACAGTACTGCCACTTAGTGGTAGGAGTGATGGGCTTAAAAAAAAAAAAAAAAGAACCACAATATGGTATTTAAATTATTTAAAAAAAATAGCCTTTTGAGATATGGCCATTTATATTAAATTTAAATCATACCAACATACCATAAATTATATAATTCAGTCCAAACGTGAATTAATGTTGATATTGTCATGGTGATCAACCAGCATAATTTAAACAGACCAAAGGTTTGAAAAGTTTCCTTTATTATTATTATTATTATTATTATTATTATTATTATTATTATTATATGTGATTTTTATTTTATATGGTATCTGCAGCTACAAATCGTAGGATGAGCAACCTACAGAATAAGCAATATCTGCGTAGAACGTGAAGGTGATCATCCTGTTTTTGTTTTTTTTTATGTAGGTATTTTGGTTACCTGTGATGTGTGGTAGCAGTGATGGGCTACAAAAATCATACCACAATATGGTACTTGAAATTATTTAAAAAAAAAAGAGTCTTTTGAGATATGACCATTTACATTAAATTTAAATCATACCAACAAATAAATTATATAATTCAGTCCACATGAATTAATGTTAATATTAACGCGGTGATCAATCAGCATAATTGAAACAGACTAAAGGTTTGAAAAATTTCCTTTATTATTTTGTTAATGTGACTTTTATATGGCATCTGCATCTACTTACTACATCTACTTGTTTATTCTGTAGATTGCTGATCTAGGAAAAGCAACCTACAGAATAAGCAATATCTCTGGCGTAGAACTTTAGATGTGAATGTGAAACATCCTATTTTTTTTCTTTTTTTTTTTTCATGTAGGTATTTTGGTTACCTGTGATGTTTTCTTGAGTGGTATACGTGCACATTGTACAGTATTACAGACGGCAGACGTTGGGAGGCATTTATGCTAGTATGAGAGCAAAGTTCAACCGGAAGTCTAGTCAGCTACTTCCGTTTGGGTTCCATCAGAAGAAAGCATGGCAGCAGCAGCAGCAGCACCAACGGTATCAGAACAGAGAGCTAAAACACCGCCTACAGGACCTGTACCGTTTGACTTTTCCCAGCCTCCGCTTATTGAAGGTTTCAACCCTTTGCCAAAGACCAAAGACGAGACCTTCAAAGAAAAATTTATTAGAAAAACTAAGGAGAATCCGTTCGTACCGATAGGTGAGTTTCCAAACGGGGAGCGTTGAGGTTACAGTGAAGTTATACAATCTAGCTAGCTGACAAACAAAATCACATTTGAAACTTAGTTTATCAATTTACATTCTGAATGTTATTCAAATGTCTGCCACATTTAATAACGTCAGGATTTCGTTTGTAGGTAATTACGTCTTAGTTTTTCTGTTAGTGACTTTTAGCTGTTCTTGCTAATGAAACATTACAGGAACCACGGTGTCCTTGGCAAAATTCTTTCAGTGCTGGAGTCTGACTGCTGTTATTTATATTGGGGCAAATAATATTGGTGCTATATATATATATATATATATATATATATTTTATACAGAGATTTAATTTATCTACGCCACATAGTTGTAGTGTAATCATACACGCCCCTTTTAACCCACAGGACGGGAAAGTTACATACTGTGAAAGCTGTGATTTGTTTTTGTTGTCCAGGTTGTTTGGGGACAGCAGGAGCCTTGGCATACGGTCTTCGTGCCTTCCATCAAGGAAAAACCAGACAGTCCCAGCTGCTGATGAGGGGACGTATTTTTGCTCAAGGCTTCACTGTAGCTGCCATCATTTTTGGTGTCTTCGTAACAGCATTAAGACCCAAACAATGAAGATGGACCATTTCAACCTCTACCATCCTCCATTCATCTTGGATAAATGAACTGATTAAAATGTATTAAAACTTCATATTTGGTGCGATTTAAGGCCTTCAATATTTACGTTAAACATCATGAATCGCACAGCAAAATGTGGATTGTTTAGATTTTGTTTTAGGTGCTTGCTCAGAAAAAAAATCTTTCAGCTTTTCGTAGTTTTGCACCATGTGTTGTCTGCTGCTGATTGCCACTATAACACAGTTACTATATCTTCTGATATAAATAAGTTTAAATCTGAAGCAGTTCTCCTGAGTATTTTAAATTAGATTTATGCTCACGAGTGTATTCAGAAGACACTTCTAACGGTAATGTTAAGCAGTCCTTTTAAAATATTTTGCTGGATACCAAGAATGTGGTTTACATGAGAAGTGTGGGTGAGATGTGAATGCATGGTGTGTTTTAGACTCCATAATTGTAGCTACTTACACAGCTAATAGATGGCAACTGTGTTAGCTGGGGAATATTAAAGGACAAATTTCAATGCTCATACTCCATTATTAGATTTTATTGTTTTTCAGTTCCCTTTCAAACATTTGCTTTTTACAGGATCCATATTTCCAAATAGGCAACATGTGAAACAATGTGCAGTTATTACTGTTAAAATTGATACCTCATTCATTGCTGTTAAAAAAAATCTAAAATATTAGTACACTGATCTAACAAAAGTGATAACCTTTTTTGCAGATGTTAACAAAATGAATTAAATTGTAATACAAGCCACTACTCAGCTGAATGAAAATTTAGATGACAGCAGAAATCTTTGGTTGTAATGATTTTTTTTCCTCCCTCAGAAATCTTGCCTAATTGAGAAGGAAACTGGTCTAGCTAAAAATAGAAATTGGAGTAAATGATGAGATCAAAAAGGCCACAAGCTTCTTTATGCATTTAGAAGAGGAAAAATACCAACTATCATAAATATGGTGATTAAGGAGATAATACAAGAGATGGGAGCAGTTTTTGCAATGGTTCTTGCATTGATCAGAGGCAGAGGTGGTTACAATCTAATCCTAATGCTTAAACTATATGTTAATGCTGAACATTGACCAAATATGCAAATTTATAAAAACAAAAAATTGCACATCCAAAATACTTTCAGAGACATGCAAAAAAAAGTTGACCTAATAATGTTTAAGTTAAAGGGCAAGAAAATGTTTAACTTAGAGTAACAATATTTTCTAAGTATATCAGTAATAAAACTGAGCAGCTAAAAAAAAATGTCAAAACAATGCAACAGTCCTTCATGTATTCCCAATAGTGAGGTTAAGTATATTATTTTAGCGTAATTGGCATTAAGAAAGACAGGAGGTTTTCAAAGGTTATAAACATACCAGGAAATGTATGGAAAAGGGCATTAAAAACTCTTATGATGCAAAGTGGACTTAAAACTTAAAAAGGCAATGTTTCTAAAAACAAATCCCTACGTCACGCTCTAGCGAACTAGAGGTGTCTGTTTGAGGGAGATGAGGACAGAACGCATCCGGGAGACGTCCTTTGCCTGCTTGTTGGTTTTTGGGTTGAAGTCGCAGAGGCGGGCTACTCTCTCCCATGAAGATCCCGGGCTGTCGCCATCGGTCTCTGCCAGGAAAGCCTCCTCTGATGCTCTACGAAGGGGAAAGACCAGGAGAAAAATACAGGTAAATCATCGAAGATTGATTTCAGATGAAATTCCACACCAGCAAAACGCTGTCTGAACCAAATCTGGTGCTCAAGCACAAAGTTCAATCACAAGAATAACACCTGTGCAAAAGGTACACATTAAGTTCATGCATTTCTTGTCACCAATTATACAATCAGAGTTGTGTTTGATGTTGTAACTTGCAAGCACTTGGGTCTACATCATAAATTCAAATACAAAAAGTACCAAATAAGTCAAAAGCTTCAGGGATTTTAGTGTTGAGGCATGCATCTAGTTAAAAAAAAAAAAAAAAANAAAAAAAAAAAAAAAAGATGTTGATAACTCAATGGTGGAGCATACACCATTCCACATTCAAGATCATAAAAGCTCTAAACCTACACAAAGCCTATAACATCAGAGTTGGGTTGTTTGTAGAAAGCCTTGTCAGCAATCCTAGTAGGCAGGCAAGGCCAAGTAAGCAGGAAAGAGAAGAAGAAAGAAGAACATATTCAGTGTCACACAACAAGCAGCGAGATGTTAGGCCCTACAGGAGAAAAGGACAAAGTAAGCAACTGAGAGAAACATGCTCTAATGAGATGCAAATAAACCAAAACTGTCTGAGAACTAAATAAAAATGAAGGCAGTCAATACTGCTGCTGCTGAACCAGATTGGAAGGGTTAAACATTTCAGTAAAATACAGACTGCATAACAACCAGGCTGTAGTTTGGATGAAAAGTGACATTCTTTCAGTCTGCCGTCTGCGTCCCTTTTAAGCTAGCTAGCTTCCTGTTTTCTTTTCTGGATGTATTAACTGGAGACACAATGCTGGAGTAATATCTCTTCAGAGGATTGTCTCTCAGTGCTCACATAGACACAGAGGGAGAAACTGGCCTAAACTAAGCTACAGATGCAGAGTGATACCGTGCCAGACTTGGACAGAGTCTGTTGGAAAGTGTGAGAGAAGAACATGTTAGCTGGGTCAACACCTAGTAGCAGACATTTAAACAATAAATAAATAAATACCTGTCTTTATATTGAGAAAATGTTAATCTGATCTGTACATTTACATAAAAAATAAAAATAAAAAAATAAATAAATAAAATAAATTTGCAATATGAATTACTGCCAAGAACATTTTATTCCTTGGTGCAGTGTAACTGCTCTAAGTGTCCTTATGGGAACCTGAAGTTTCAGTTTACAAAATATCAGCGTAACAGTAGATTTGATATGATTAAATACAGTCTATGTGCCTGGTTGGTGTTGACAGTGTAAATGAAGTCCATCTAGTGACTTGATATGCTCTGTAAAAATAAAATATCTGTGATTCAATTTTAAATGATTCTTTCTGATTTTACAAGTAACCATATATGAGTGAGATCTTTAGTTGGAAAAAAAAAAATCAGTTGATTGGAGTGATTAAAGCTCAGATCTGAATGATAAACCAACTACTGTTTGCTTCCCAGCATGTTAACATAGGATGGGTCAGACACTGACCTGTTGTTGGCCTTGTTCTTCTCCATCTGCTCAGTCTGATGTACATGCCAGTCCTCAAGCTCCTTTTTGGCTTTCTCTCTCAACTCTGCCTCTGCTGCTTTGGATGCCGAGTCTTATTCGGGTGCAGAAGTAAAGAACATTAACTCAGAGGAAAATAGTTAACTGAATCAGAGATGGTTATACAAAGGCAAACTTTTAACTTCAAAAACATTAACTGCACTAACTGTAGTGCTAATTGAAGAATATTCATGTGCTGTCTTAAGAAAACTAGAAAATAAAAAGATAACATCACAGTGGGTCATTACAACTGTATAACAGGAAGTACATCTTGGCTCACCTAATGCCTCCAGGCGAATCTTTTGTTCCTCCCTCCACTTCCGTAAACTCTCTGGCTCTTGCCTCAGCTGATCCACCTGGGCAATGGCTGCATAGTTGTCTGTTGGGCCATTGGACTCCTTTTCAAAGGACATAAAAATTGATGTTACATGTTACAGAAAGCTATTTGATCGCAACGTTGAATCTATTAAATAGAGATTGTGATATACACAGAAAGACGTACAGCAAGATTGTTCTCATAATTTGAGAATTATGTCAGGCTCACCTGAAACATATCTCCATTCACTGTGGCAGTCTCCTCTCCAAAACCATCTAACATTATAAGAGAGGGGGTAAAAAACAAAAAAATAAAAACAAATTCTTGATTTATAGGCTTCTTGGCATTTTACTCTTCTTCAGCATCCTCAAGTTCTCCACTATGTTAGTGCATCACTTAACAGGAGTGGACTAAGCTTTTTCTTTATGTTCTCAGAAATGCAGCAGCACCTGTTTGGGCACTTGTGTGCAGCAGTATTGAGGAAGTATCTCTGAGGAGAAGGTTACTATCATGGCTGTGACTCATACAGGGTGTTATCCTCATTACTGAGTTGAGATGTAGAACATTACACGGATAGGAGGATGTGCTGTCAAATGGTAACGCTGACTACGTTGTTGATTACAGTGCAAACAAAGGCACTAGCATTATGTAGCCGGTGTTTCAGAATAACTAGTGACTTTACCTGGTGACTTTAAAGTGAATGCATCAGTGGATGGTTGTGAGGATAGCAGGTGTAATAAACAGGGCTATTTTACTCAATTCTACATTCATAAATGTAAGTTCAGTAGTTGTAAACATTATTTTTGTTGCCCAGAAATTACTTAACCTTTGATATCTTTATTTTGTATGGTGACTGTATTCTATTTTTATTGGTACATGCTGGCAATTTATATAGGTATGCATGTTTGTATAAAACCTAAAAGGCTTTAAAACAAATGTCGAAAACAGGAAGAGATCAATTGCCGTCTAAGCCTTCTTGTTTCTCGTTGGTAATACATTGTCACACAAGTTACTCAAGTCCAAACGATATTCATTTATATATGTATTCAACTTTAAATAAATAAGTAAGTAAAATAAATAAATAAAAAAAATACAATAACAAGGCATTCAAGGGAATAACTAAATGACGGCCTGCTGTTTTTAACATCTACTGGGACAACAAACACCACCAACACCTTCAGGCTAAAGGCACCAGTTAACATGGCCACTCATTAATCTGGAACACCTGCTAGTTTAGGTAGTTTAGCTGTTTCCACATTATCCACTTCACGATAAACTACCTCATAGTCGAAACAATTGTGATGCTAGTATTAGTACACTGGACAGAGCTAATGTTTGCTAACTAGTACCGGTTCAGCCCAGGTACCGGTGAACATGCCAGCTAGTTTTGGCTATAGTTAGCTGACGTTAGCCCAATAACAAACTTACCGTAGTTGGGTGGCGGTTGGTCATCAGCTTCTTCCAGCGCTCCAAAGCCGTCGCCGTCGTTCTCTATCCCCGCTATTTCACTCTCCTGCTGAGCCAGGAAAGCTGCAGCTGGGTCCTCTTCAGCCGGGTGTGCTCCATTGTCAGCCATCTTTCACAAAAGTGTTTATAAGTTGAGCTGAGCTTGCTAGGTTTAGCTAAGAGACAGCTAATGCTAACGCCTGCTACTAGGCCCCGCTTCTGAAACGTCAAATTAAATAACTAATGTATTGCACTTAATTGACAGCTATCCTAGGTGAATTTGTGTAGTCAATGGGGCAAATAACTGACTGATATAAATAGGTTTTATACTAGGTTAGCTTGGATCCTCAGCGATGATTCATGATTTCTAAAGCGATGATGATGGTGATGGAGAAGGGGAGCAGCCTGAGGATACAGCTCCCTTTTATTGGAATTTGTCGACATCTGCTGGCAAGATTTAGTGTTGAACCAAAGCTACAGTCATTTCAAGGTGACCAGATATATTAAAATAAACATCAGTATACCTAGCTTTTGTATCGATTAACTGAATGTGTCTTTAAAAATGTTTTTTTTCTTTCACATTTGCAGCTATGGGCTGTAATGGGCTACAATCAGAAGAAGAAGAAGATGATAATGATTATTATTATTATTATTATTATTATTATTATTATACAGTAGACCCATAGATGGCAGACATTTTGATACGAGAATGCACAGGTAACATTACTCATGGCTTCATTCCCTTTAGCAGGGCTCTTGCCTTGTGTATGCTGGGTCAGCTGCATGACTATAGAACAACTTAATGGAACGGAGCCGTCACTAATTGTGTTAATTGAATAGTCAAAATCTCTGCTGTGAAAGGGTGTCAATTAAGCAAAAATCTCTTACTGTGAAAGAGGAGGCTACAGTTGATCATTATTATAGACCATAATAGAAATATGAATAATGAAATGAAACGTGATAAATGCAGTGGACTGATTTTCTTTTATACAGTGGCGTATAATTGCTTTTTTTTTTCCACAAAAGAAAGAAGTAATGCTTAAATGCTTAAAGCACTTAAGCATTTCAGAATGGATGGTTCAGCACTTAAATCAGGATAAATCAGGGCCTCTCCTGGTTTATCCTTTAATTGCAGGAGTATGAACTATGGCCCATGTGACCTGTGACGTGGGAGTGGACTCGTACTAAAAGGAATTTCAGGGAATGATTGTCGTTGCTCACTAAGGGGAACACGGCGGCTTCCTGACGTTCGCTTTAAGGAAGTCCCAAAGTTTGCCTGCTTACCGAGATACACAGTCGTTATCCGGTACACCGAGCCGCGATGTCTGGCGAACAGCAAGAGGGACAAGAGGTACGCTAATTCATTCCTCCAGACATATCAACGCATTCCGGCGTGGGAAGAAAACTTTTAGTAAATCTTTACGCTAATGTGTGTAAAAACAAAGTGTGAACTGTAGTGTGTCCGTACTTGGACAGTTTTTAATTTTAGCTGCAGCGGTACAAACTACTTTGTTTGAACCGAGAGTTTGTCGAGTTTTTACCGTCCCTTCTCTGCAGTTTCTCAGAAGTTCTGATGTTTAGATTTACGAAAAGTAGCAACAGTCTTCAGTTTACTCATTCATAGCAGTTTGACACATTTAAATTAATTATTGACAATTATATTCTTTCTGCATTTAACCGCACAAAAGCTAAATAACCGTGTGATTCCATGCATAGTGTTTTAGAAGGATGGCGTACAACAGTCATATCACAAATGCAACTTCTATAGGAACATTATACTGACATCAGATCGGATTAAAAATAGCCCACCACAAACATGGACAGTGTCAGTGAACGCACCACAGATATCCCGGCCAGCCTGATGATTTATTTCTTCACTGGCTTCATATAGAGAATGGAATTGAATTAAATACATTTGGAGTCATGCTATTACTTTATATATCTTGAGTCTGATAAACACTTGTGTTTGATTAGCACAAGTATAATCTAAACTTTATTACCTGTTTGTAAGTAAGTATTTGTTTATCTCAAGCAGGATATCTTATTGTTTCTTTATTTTTTATTTATTTTTTTTATTTTTTTATGGCTTCCAGTTTTCTCTATAGGAGATATAATATGAGAAAAGTGACAGTAAACTAATCTGTATTTTGATAATTACGTTTTAAGAATCCTGCTGTCAGTCTGAATCTATTGGTCCTTTTTGTGGTTAAGTCTTAGTTGTTTGATGCATTAAGTGAAATAAATTTATTTAGTTTTCTTTTGAAACACCTGTTTCCTTCAGTAAACATGTCTAAATTGGCTAGTAACCTGAAATCCTATTTAATGATGAAATAATGTGATACCTTTAATGCCTTTCAATGGATTTTAATGCCCCATTGATTGATAATGACACCAAAAATCAATATAGCAATTTTGTCAGTGCTCTGATACCTAGCTTGATGATTTTTCCAATATAAGTCATCTTTATTGTTGTTGATTGCATTTGCTAATCAGCTTTCATGTTCAAGAAAACTAACCTTAAGTTGTTTATACAACCATAAAAAGTGTTGATGAAAATGAACTCAGAATTAGGCTGCCACTAGCACATAAAAATAAATGCATATCAATAAAAAAAAAAACCTTTTCACAGCTTTCCATTACATTTGAAGAATCCAGGCTTTCTACACAGCATCATTGGAGTGCTTGGTAGACCTTCTGTGTATCCTGCACTTGACTGGCTGCTTTAGTTGAGCATATTTACGATGGTTTTTTTAATGGCCTCAACTCATAGTTTACATTTTTGTTACTTGAGTATCCTGTTGCTTTAAGAGCCTGATGTCAAAGGCACAGCTAATTGCTGGTTTGGTTGTACTGTTCCTCATGCCCTCCGGAAGGATCGCAGCATTCCATGAGCTACACTTCAGCTGCGGCCTTCTGCCACTTCACAAGTACACTTATTTAAAAAAAAAAAAAAAAAAAAAAAAATCCAATTGCTTTAAGTGCAACCTTTTACCAGAATTTACGGGTATTTGATGTTACCTCTCTCCATCCCCCCTCCTCTCTGTGACTCATGTGGGTGTTGGGCTGAAATAGTTTGGTGTAGTTTTACATTCCTTATATAGCCTCTGAGGAGTGAGGAGAGGCGAGGGCTTGCCTGTGTCACAGACAGTGGGGGGGTGGTAGGGTTTGCCAACAAGAGAAAGAGAGAATCTGCTTGCCTTAGCTTACCAACTCTCTAGCTTTCTCCCAGGTTTGGGTTACCAGCCAGCCCTTGAGGACAAGGTAGGTGTGCATGGTGGCATCATAGATAGCTAGCTACACCAATACCTGGTAGTGAGGAGGAGGAAGAGCTTGAGTAGGGGTGCAGGTACACAGGTTAGTAGTACAGCTGTAACTCACTAGCAAGAGCAAGTGACATTGTCCTGTCATGTTTGCTTGTTTCCAAAAATTACCTGTTCTTGTTTTGTCAGTGTCATGACATCCAATCTGAAAAATTTATTATGGTGAAGTTTGACATTTGTTTTACAAATGCTGTGCTTTGTACAAATTGTCTGTCTCCGCGCAAAATATTCTCAAATGTCAAGGCAAGTTTGTGTGTTGTTGTCGTCAAGGCAAATGTGTTGTTATAATTCTGTTTCATTATTGCATCATGAGTATTATAACCTGGCTACACTTGCTCACTGAAAGATAAAGTAGCTGAAGGCAGTTGGCTGTGTTAATTTCATGTTTATTTAGAATGGTGATGTTTTCTATGATAGTAATTTGTATCTTAGTATTTGTTTTAACTTCAAATTGGTCCTTGACATAAGTCCTCATCTTGGAAGGCACCACAACATTCTGTTTGTGGTTAAATGTTGTCGTATCTTAGTAACAGTTCAGACATTTCCCGCAAAGTGAATTGTAAAAAATTATAAAATTGAGGATTTCTATCAAAAGATACATTTAATGAATACTTATATTGTTGTTGTTCTCAAAACAACCTTTACACAAGTAAAACTTAAATGGCCATACCTTTGATTTTTCATATTTAAGCCCAGTAAATATGAATATAAAATCCCTTAATCTTTTAAAATCAAATGTTCAGCTGATAAACCAATGTTAAAATTCATGGTTTCACCTGCTAATATGTATACTAGAATGTAGAAGGCACAGTAAATAATTTCTCTGTGTAAGCCATTTCTCTTGGGACTATATTCCCTGGCGGAAACATACATTTTCTTCTTTGCAGCTCCATGTTGGACCAGTTAAATTAAGTACCTTCGACAAAAAATAAGAATGACGTTGGGTTCTATCTCAAGCGTTTCAGTCTCTACTCTTGATTTTAATAGCATGAGCTGAAACCAGTAGCAGTCTAGAAGATAGGAAAAATAATTCAAAAATGTACCACTCCAGTGGTGTGTTTTGGAAACTGGTTAGCAGTAACGTGTATGCGGATAGTATTTATTGAGCTCAAACATGAAAAATCCCCAGTATGCTCCTTTAATTCCCTTTTTGAAAAACAAATGAATATCAATTTTCATATGACGTGATTGATGTGTGGCTTTGGAAATGTCTTTCAGCTTTTCCCAGTAATTAACACTCCTTTTCCTCTTTTGTCTTCCTCCAGGCTATGAATATATACTCTGTAACCCTCAGCGGCCCAGCGCCATGGGGCTTCAGGCTGCAGGGAGGCAAGGACTTCAGCATGCCCCTCACCGTGTCAAGGGTAAGAAACTGTGTCATTCAGTCTGCCTGTGTATTTATCTGCCTCTGCAATCTCTTGTGCTCTAGCATCAGGTCATCTTCATGTTGCCACAAAACTTCTGTGCAAAACTTCTGCCTGTTCTCAGGTCTGCTAGCGTTCAACACAAGCTTGTATGTATGTCATCCTTTGTTAAGCTTGGATAGCACATGAGCGATGAAGGATGATTTCAAGATAAGATTCATATTTCTGCTTATTTTCACATCACTCTCATTCTTATTCACATTCGGCAGCGCTCATCCAGCGAGTCGAATCGCTCAGATTCTTTGCGCTCATAATATTCGTTGCTCACAAGGACATGCTGATATTTGTTTAGCAGCACTTTGGAACGCTGTGCTTTCCATGTTAGGTTGCTACATCATCAACAAATGGATTTTCAAATACTCTGTAAACTGCAGTTGCTATTGAAGAGAACAGCGAGCACTTTCCAAGCCTTATAAGTGCAGCGCTGCTTTGCTACACGCACATAAAATCATTCCACTTTGCTGCCAGCTATTGCGCACGCAGATCCAGCATTTTATTATGCGCTCACTTTCCACTGGCATTGTATTATTGCTACCTTAGAGGCTGCGATGACCTATAAGTGTTGATCAGATTTGCATTTATTAATTCAGCAGTATTGTTCAATATTTGCGGTAATTAGATTTGAATAGGCTGTAATGTAAGACTCAGTCTTGGGTTTAGACTCGAAACTTCAAACACTTGATAACAGTGCGAGGACCATTTTGTGGTTTATTACTGCCGTTAATTCATTGTTTCTTGTGAGCTGTCAAAAATTATCTTGAGTTGCTTTTGATTATGGATGTGGAGTCTGTACTGTGTTGTAGTCGTATCACATTAAGCTGTGTGTGTGTGTACGCGTGTGTGTGGAGAGAGAGAGAGAGAGAGACAAGGAGTTTACATAATCTTGTGGTGAGAGCAGAAGTTATCACCAGCCTTGTCAGTACATGTCTTGTATCTGCTTTGCTCTCTGGCAGACATCACACTCTGAAACAGAATGTTCTCCTTGGATGCATGATAAAACACATTTTCTTCTACCCAAACATGAGCAAACAGATGCAAAAACCTTAAAAAAAAATAAAAACAGAACAAGGATTTTTGGTATGATATGGGAGGTGAGTGAAGGAATTGTCTAAATGGGCAAACAGTAGGAAGAGTATTAGTTGGTGAGTCAGTAGTAATAGTTGAATTAGTTTGATTAATCAGCCAGTGCAGAAAGTCCATTTTCAGAAAGTCACATTACACATGATGATTATATTCCCTCCTGACATAGAAATATTATGGAAATGTTCAATACTGCAAAGCTTTTCCTGTTGGCCTCTGCTTCTATGCTTTCATCTGTTTTGTTGGACCAGGGCAGTTCAATGGAGCCTGGTGTAAGATTGATAATGGCTCCTATTCTGAAAAAAACAAAAAAGGGCTGGTGAGTGGCTAATATCTCTGTGGGCATCTGAAAGCTCCAGCAGTCCGCCAGGTCTCAGAGAACCAGAGTTATAAAGATATGTCAGGTTTTTGGTGTTTGCCTCATAGGGACTGTTGGCTCTCCTCACGATATTCATTAAAGACTGGAGAGTGAATCACACAGTCTGGATGGAAACGGCTCAACTATGGAACGTAAACCTCAAAGATCTACAGCATCCCATATTGCTAGGAAAAGAAAAGTCACAGTAGGGCCTGGGTGGACTCGGCTTCCATTTCATGAATTTAGTGGGTGGTCTTGACTGGTTTGTAGCTCTGAGATAAGAATCTCAGCTCAGACAGAGATTACACAGTGAAGAACATGCACAGTGACAGCACAAACGCTCTATAAAATGCTGAAAGGCAAAAAGATGACAAGTGATAACGCTGAAAGATCAGTAAGTGTAAGTGTTTTTGTTTTGTGAAGATTAACTAGCGTTGTTAAAGGTTGGGTTTTTAACGGCTTCATTAGATTGGTCATGTTGCAGCTGATTAAGTCATCATGAGTAACCTCACATGTGATCAATTATCCTAAATTTGTTGTAAACGGTGAATTGATTTGGATTTGTGGTGCTGTGATGTGTGAAGGGAATATCGGCCTCTGTATGCCCTACGATTGCTCTACGTATGCTCTATGAATGCTCTGTTTCCTTCTTCCTCCGTCTGCGAGCCTGGAAAGTTATGCTTTCTCAGCATTCCTGCCATTTTTCTCATATCCACCCTGTCGCTGCCCACAGACAACCCTATTGTCTCCTTTCTGTGTCTAATATGTCTTCCACACTTCGTTTTTCTCCACCAGATGATGGACTCCACCAATCTAAAAGGAATATTTTCCCAGTGAAATCAGAGGAAGGGAGACGATGCCAAGACAAACTGTTTAGGTCACAATGAAATGAAGTATAACCTTATGACCACGTTAGCTGTTTCCCCGCTTTAAAACACACCCACTTAACAATAGCAAAAAGTGAACATAACCTTTTACTTGTTTATACTGCCTCCCTGCGAAATAGATTTTAGCACAGTCCTGCCCTTCAATCCCAATAAGAAAAGCTTTGAAAAAAGAAGAAAACCAGGTCTTTCCTCTCCTTAAAGGAGCATACCGGTGATTTTGCATTTTATAACAAATACATCTGGCATAGGCAACACATTACTGCCATCCATTTTCCAAATCATATGACTGGAGTGGTACATTTTACTTTTTTTTTTTTAAATGTAAAATGTAGGTAGCATTTATTGGGCTCAAATGTGCAAAATCACCAGTATGGTCCTTTAACTTGTATCTTATTGGCTTACACTTGCAAGCTACTTTCATGTGGCCCACAGCTAGACCCCCTTCATCTTCAATGTGGTCTTGAGAGAATCTGGTCACAAAAAGTTAGTTGAACAAGATCTTTTAAGAGCTTGAGGCAGAAATTTGAATCCACAAGCAGAAAGAGCACCTTGGATTTTCTGTTTGGGTACAAACCGTTAATATAATTACTTTAAAGCATAATAACGGCTCTCTGTGTCACCATCTTTTTCTAGCCATTTTCTTTCTTTTTTGTTTGAAAGGTGGGGCATGGCCTAGAAAAGCCATTGAATTTTGATGCTGATCCAGATCCAGTGGTCGCTCCAGGATTTTTCTGTTTCTTGTCACTTTCTTCAAAGCTAATACACGAATCTCAATGAAAAAAATTAGGTATATTTGTCTCACGATAGATATCAATAGGTAGAGTTTGGTTCAGATTGGTAGCATATGAGCAGTTTTGTCATATCTTTCATATATCAAGGGAATTATTGTGTTTGTTACTGTGTTTTCTTTCTCTTTAGGCCAGTATGCTGTTAGAACAAGAGACATTTTGTTCAGGCTTGTTTGGCCTTGGTGGAAGTATGCACTTTTATGTGTTTGTTTAGTTTGGTTATGTTGTGAGCTTGAGAAGACAGAGGTCTGGCTAAATAAGACCTCCAAATGATCCCCATTTCTGCAAGAAGTACATATAACGTAATGCCGTCCCACTGCTGTTTCTTTTTAGTCTACTAATTTAGGGCAACCCCACACTTCCACTCTGGAGTCTCTCCATGCATCTGTCCCAGATCTCAAAGCATTATGATTCCATAAACATTGCGATTCTATAGCGCCGAGCCTCCTGAGCTCATCTGGTTTCTATCGACAGATGCATGCCACTCCTCTGAAATCTGACTTTGGGAGGAAATTGCAGATGATGTCATGTCAAAAAGCAAGTGGGCAGATTTGTGAAAGTCTCTGCACCCCCACAGCTGAATGTGTCATGAAGACTTACGTTTCTGTTTCTCTGCCAGTGTGTCTGTCTGACTTAGACTTCTGCTTGATCACTGCTATACTCATAAACACACACTCTCACACAATCAGGGAAAAGAGGGGCAAATTAATAGTTCAGTGCTACCTGATAGATTGCCCACAGGGAGTTTCTGCTGTGGTTTTGTGTTATGTTGTGATCAGTGGGGCCGTGTTTTTAGGTGAGTTACTGCTAGGTGTTCTCACTGCACTCATTACTTGGTGGGCCACATACTTGCAGGTTTGGCTTTCTATTTCTCAGAGGGATATTTATGGCTTTGCATCAGCTGTGCCATGTGAGTGATGTAAGGACAGACTATCTCTTGGCCCCCAAATAGCCGTGGAAAGAATAAAAGTTAGCTCCTGCTGAGGTAAAAGCTCAGTATATCTGCAGCTCTGGATAAACTCAAGTGTAGCCAGGCTGCAGTGATGCGAAGCCATGCTCACCCGCGGGGTCTGTCAAGGGAAAAGGTTGAAAGATGAATATGAAACGTTGTATTTTAAAAAGCTGGCTAATGCTTTGCAATTCTATAACATGCCATAATACCCATGGTGCGGACTCAAATTGCATGACTTAGACTTGACTTGGACTCGAGTCACAAATTTTGCTCACTTGAGACTTGCAACTTTGATTCTGACACCGCTGAGTGGTTACTTAGTTTAGAGTTGTGCCTTTTATCTCAGAAACACTTGATACTTTCCTCAAATCAAAGATTCAACATTACACAATGATACAAATATTACTTTTTCATATTTACATCTACAGTATGTGTATTTTCATCAAAATATATAGTTTTTCAGAGTAATAAATATAATTTATAAAAGGATCCACAATTTGTGTAAATCAACCATAGAAATGATTAAACTAGCATTAAATTTGGTATAGCATGCATTATGACTTGTTTAGGACTCGAAACTCAAAGTTTGACTTGTGACTTGACTTGGTTTTGTATGTATTGACTTGAGGCTTGACTTGTGACTTGCCAGTCCTGACTAGGGGACTTAACGTGGGGCTAGAGTGCCAGGACTTGAGAATTATTGAATGCTTTAGAAATGCCTCAGATCAAAAATGATGATGGATGGCTTCAGTTGCAAAAATAATGTCACGTCATTAAAACTCTCCACAAATACGATGTGAAATGTTGCTGTTACGAGTCTGTTACACGCCCCTGATGGTTTAGTCTTATTAAAAAGCCTTCCTGTTGCATCACTTCCATATATCATTGCCATGTTTGATCCCTGGTTGTTGTGAGGTATGGTGCTGCATTCAGGAGCATGTTTTCCACAGTCATATTGACAAACTGCTGGGGGGGGTATAGGGTTTCCATTCGCCCCCTGCTAACCAAAGGTCTGAGCGCAGCAACTTTAACTGCTGCCTTCTCGAGTGAGGGAGCAGCTGCACTCTGAACCTGAGCCAGGATCACAGGTGGCTGTGTCCATCACTAACTCTACACAACACACACAAAAACACACACACATGATGGACTTCTGAATCTTTACGCCTTCATACACATTAATTTTTCTCTTGATCTCACCTTACAGCTTGTTGTGTCTTGTAATGTTTGCTTCAATCCTATTGGTTCTTTTGGCTTTAAGTGCCTCTCACTTTGTTGTATGTGACCATGTGGCCCTTCTCTTATTTCCGTATCGTACCTCAGTGTAGGCCAGGCTAAGAATATGTCATATGTCTCCATGCCAGAGATGCTTTCTCCACTTTAAGCTTTTTGAACTGTTTGGAGTTCTCAAATGTAGAAATTATTCCTTTCCTAACCCTTGTAATTGTTTCCAGTGAGTGCAAATCAAAGGCAATTAAAGTGATGTCTGATCTTGGCTATAGAATGAATGTGGCTTGGATTGCCTCTGAGGAATGAATTTCTTCCTATTTTTAGATTTTCCAAGTTTTGATAGAAGGCAAGCTGTAACTTCTTTGTCTTTGTGGGGTGCAAAGTATTTTTTAAGCTGAGCTGTCTTCAGTTAACAGAGAATATTAGCCTGCTGTTTATGTTTAATGTGTCGAATCAAAGCAGAAAGTGTGGTAGCTTAGCTGAAAAATGTTGATTGAAGAACGAGTCCTGTGAGCCTTTTGATGAGCGAACATTTGCAGGGATCTGTGACATCAGAGAGTAATTCTAATAGAGTTTTTTTCCTCCTCCAGAAATCCTGGTTCTCACTTATCTGATGGTGAAGACTTTGTAGTTTGGTATCTGAGAATTTGACACAAGTCTCAGGTGTCATTAAGCCTCAGGGACAAGCTGACTAAGGCTTTACGAAACATGTTTTGGCAACTTCACTCTGGATGTTAGCCGTTTCAAAGGACATAGCAGACAGTGCGGTATGTGTACGTGCAGAAACTCTTACTACCTGTGTACATAGCGTGATCTTCCCGTGTGTAACGAGACTCCAGGCCATTGCTGCGACTCGTATCTGAGGCTGATGTCATGCTGTTGTCAGGGAAACCGCTCGGTACTTACCTGCTTGGATGTCTTCTTACAGTAAATGATGTGACTGTTTGTAACACATGTTCTCTGTCTGCAACTTCAATGAGTTTCTTTCTCAGCTGAGGTCACATCTGCAGTAAATCATAGGCTGATGACTGGTGACATCATGATGACCTGTAATCCCTGCTGCACATAGTATTGAGTGAAATATCTTGTCTAGCTTGTGAGCGCCAGACACACAGACTCGCCTGTTTAATTATTGAGAGCTAACAGACGTTACAGCATATCCTAATGAACATGACCCATGCTGTAATTTGTTGTGAAAAGTCCCAAAAGGTGGATAATAAAAGTGGATGATGGGGTCACTTAATAGTTTGCATATTGAAAATTGTAAGTACTTATTAAAATTTTGAAGCTGGTTTTCATTTGGTTAGATAGGACTTGCCAAGTTAGTAATGAATGTGAAATGGAAGCAAAGCTTTGAAAGTATACATTGTGTGCAAGCCATGAAAGTACAAGATGCATGCAAATATTACAGAATTGTTGTGTTGATATGTATTTATGTGGTCGATAAAACAAAAATGTACTCTGAGATTTCATACAGTATGGTTACATGCACATTAAAACATCAGTTCTACTAGGATTAAGGCAATAAACCGTTTTGTTTTTCAAGCATCATGTAAACATCTGGATTGAAATTGGCATAAATTGACATTGGTGTTCTCTGAGTAACACTTGGATGATATGATTGTAAGTCGATTTTAATTAAGCATTTAAATGCTCCATTGGCTTTCAGTCGGTGTAAGGATTCTGCGCATACCACCCATCCAAAGGTCAGAGACGGTCATTTGGCCTGGAAGTTAAAGGATCATACCGACAATTTTGCATGTTTAAGCCCAATAAATACTACCCACATACACTTTATGTTACTTACCAAAACAATTTCCAAAACATAAAACAGTATTTTAGTTTTCCTGTTATTTTGCCAAATCCTCTAATCTTTCAAAATCAAATGTTTAGATGATTCACCTTAAAATTCAACATTTCTCCTGCTAACACATATGTCCGAATGTCGAAGGCATGGTTGTTTCCATGCTTCATGCTGCCACAGTTGAAAGAACTGATGTAAGTCTGTGGATGGCTGATGATGATGCTGACGAAACTAGCTGTGCTATCAACTCTGCACTGTCAACTCTCAATGAGCCCAACAACGTGTCAACCCATTGTTGTCATGGAGATGATGGGACCCTAAATGTGATTGGACCAAACAGCAGTCGGATGTTTGGTTTCACGAAAGCTGAGAATTTTGTTGCAGTGATTTTGTTGCAGTAATTTCGTTGTGTTGCAGTGATGACTCACAGATAATACAAATAATACATATGAAAAGTATAATTTGCTCAGAGTCCAGAGACAGTTGTGGTTTGGTCCAGATCTGGACCGGAGTCCGGATTTTGAGGATGACTGATCTGTTGTTTTCTATCATTCAGTGATCACTGTCAATTTCCTCCAACATCTGTCTGATTTCTTCCCCTGTGTTTTCTCCTCCAGCTGACCCCAGGGGGGAAGGCAGCTCAGGCTGGTGTTGGGGTGGGAGACTGGGTGGTGTCCATTGGTGAGTCCAACGCAGAGGACATGACCCACGTGGAGGCACAGAACGCCATCAGAGCAGCAACAGACTCCCTCACCCTCACCCTCAGCAAGTAAGTCATTTGCTCACTCACCTTCGGTTTTATCTCTGTTGACCACAACCGCATACATCACCATAAAACACATCTCCTCCTTTTCTCTTGCAGACTTTGGGAGAGATAAGATAGCACATTGTCCTTGAAATGTTCCCCAATATAGCAAACATGAAATTTGTTATCCATCACACCCCTCCCATTATTCCACTTCCCCTAAGAAAAGATTTAAAAGTAGTCTGTTGAACTTTGTGATTTTGTTTAACTCGTAGGTCAAAACGCAGCTGGTAAAGACAGTCAAAAAAATAATTTTATATTGCAATAATTCACTGACCTTATCACCCCAATGAAGCATAACCAGGGGGAGCAGATATCTGTGCCAAACGCTCGGAGCGATACGCTGGCCTTTGTTTGGTGGGAGAAAAAAAAAAAAAAAANAAAAAAAAAAAAAAAGATTTTTCAGAAGAGCTGAGGCTACCTCACACGATGTCTCATCTTTATAATTAAATTGCGGAAACTCTTTCTTGGGGATTAAAAACACTTTGTTTGCTAAATGGAAGCCAAAATAATCTAATTTAGTTTGAGTTGTTTTACTCAGTATTGGATAACTTTCCTTCAGCCGGCACTCATACCTGCCTGCATAACTCCTGCCAGAAATTCCTGACAGATAAAGTATCTCTGCACAGCACAAAGCTGAAATATTCATCAGAAGTTTAATTATAAGAAATAGATTTCCCACCCAAAGCAAAATACAATTTAACCATAAAAGAAGCTAAAGCATCCAGAAAATGAGAGCGTATAGACTTGTTTTAACGCAATAAAGTTGAGCATTGGTGCAGTTATGTGGCTAATTTTGATTCAGTGATGCTCAAATAATCACAGGGTTGTCAACTCAGCTGTAACACGCAGCTACTTTTACATCCAGTGAGTTCACTTTATTGTTGCCTGCCAAGAGACTCTGTCGTTGAGCTCCGATGAATCTACTTTGTTTTTTTGGTTTGCTGACAGTCAGAGCATTCTCAGGCCATTTATATGACTCTTCAGATGAAAGCATAAATGAATAGTCTTAGATTTAGAGATCCTGCTGGATATTCCCTGCAACTTTCTCAACGTAAGCCAGGCTCCACTCGCACTCTCATGGGTCTGATCACATCAGTCGATCCGCTCGGCCTATATTCTCTTTTCCCCTTCAAACTATTGTTTCTTTATTGCAATGTGAAACTAGGTTACGGGAAATTTTCATAGATATTCCTCAAAAAATAAAATGAATATAAACTCTAACCACAGACAACTGGAAAATATACATGAGTATATGGTTGAGACGGTATGGACACCAATCAATATCCTGAGTATATCAAGATACATATGTAAAAGGGGCAAATGTTATGATACTGTATAAATCAAACTTAAATATGGCTGAGGAAGCGAGAAAAGAAGGAAGAAGAGGGAGAAAGATGAAAAGAAAAATAGGATTAAGAAGCACAGTGCAGTTGAGAGAAGGGATATAAATGTTTGATAGAATATTACTACGACCAGTAATCATCTTATACTGTATGTAGTTTAATGTTACTAAAAGTGACAGGAAGTTATTGTGCTCAGAGATTACAGGGTGGCTAAGATATGCAGAATTGTGCAGTTTTGGACTGTGTATGCTAATACTTTGAGGAACCATTGAATGCATGCTAAATTCAGATTCTATAGCATCAGTGAAGTAGAAGGGAGAAACAAAATTTTTTCCTTTGCTGATACTGCATTTTTCCAGCAGAAGAGGTCACACACTCCACTCCACCCTTCTAAATGCCTTAAAAGGAGTGTGTGTGCAGCATGAGGCAGAGAGCTGTGGACTCAGATGGGTTTTTGTGGTGAGTGTCAGACGAAGGGAAAGGGGAGGAGAAGAAAACGGGAAACGGAGAATCGTGATGGCACTGCGGTTAGGGGACAAGGAGTAAGAAAAGTGATGTCATGCTCTCCGTTGTGGGACGGATGAGTTGCGTAAGTCAGATGTGCCCTCTGCCTGTCTGCTGAGGCCTATTCAGAGATCAGACTTGGGCTGTTATTAATGACGTCGGTGTTGAGATAGAGCCCAGAGCGGCAGGGATACAGCTGATGGAGTCTGAGAAGCTGGGACGACATTACTTTATGCCCTTTACTTCACATGTATGTGAAAGATTGTGGTGAAGAGACCATTTGTGTATTTGGCCTGTGTGAGACATTCCCAATTTTTCATGTAAGGATCTCTCTTGTGGAGGAAGATTAAATCAGGTTTTGATTTATATTAAAGGGGACATATGCTTTTTTTTTCTGCTTTTGTGAACTATAGTTGGGACTATGTGTTGAACATTGTCAAAGTTACAGAACTTAAGTTTCTTGCCTATAGAAATGCATCCAGTAAAACACATCCAAATGTCCTGAACTTTACTTCTGTAACACGTTTGCATCAACATGTAACACGTGTTAATTTACTATAATAATAATAATAACTATAATACTACTTATACACCCACAAAGTACAGGGATAGCGAGCGAGTGTTTAGCCAGCATCTGAGTGTTGCCAGGTTAAGCCTGATGCAGCTGGCCAATCAGAACAAAGGGAGGTTTGCAGGAGGCGGGCCTTAAATAGGCAGTGTATCAAACGGCACATTTTCACTCAGTTTGCACAGCAGTGCTGCAGCGAGGGAAAGTAGAAGTGCACATTAATGATTGCGAAGGTTTCAAAATAATCCCCAAACTGAAAATAAGAACGTGGAAATATGTATAATGTCTGCTTTAATATGTATGTTCTGACATTTCAAAACTGTTTGTGTGAATTTTACTTTTTGAATGGACTTTTTGAATGGACGTTAACCTAATCCATGGAGGTGGTGCAATTTTTTTTGATAGACTGTAATAAACCAGCATGTTTACTTAACATCAGACTCTCTTTCTGTTACGCTCTGTGGTTTCACACTTCTATAATCACTTCACATTTCCACCTTTTTCCCCATGAATCCCATTCACTTCTCTTCAGCTCTCCCTGTGTTATTTTTTATTACGGTGTAAGACAAGCAAATATTGTTTTCCTGAAACACTTCTCAGGGAGGAACTGTTGTCAGTTTTATTTATTCTTGTCTTGGCTGCCATCCACCGTTTCCTTTATGTCGATAGAGGAGGACAGCTGCATGGTGATGGAGTATTGTTTAGTTTAGTGCCTCATTTTGTTCAACTTCAATGATCATCTCATGTCTGTTTTATAGGGAAGCTTTAGGCTTCATCCAGAGTCGTTTAAATGGAGTGAAATGACAACAAAATATGTGGTGGAAGGAAGGGAAGAGCATTAAGTACCATCATCTAACATCCACAGGGACATGCTAGGTCCATATTATATCACCTTGAAAGCCATGACATGCTTAAGATATAATAAGGCAACAATTACACTTTTATATTTTTGCTAGTATACAATTTTTTTCTTTGCTTTTTATTTTTTAAATGGCCCAAATCTGATGCCTGATTTTACACAGTTAAGACCTCAAACCACTTGAAAAAATGAGGATTTAATGTAAAGATCTGCAAAGACTTACTTATTTTTTAACGCAGAGAAGAAGTATTAGAGCAATTGTTTCAGCTTGGGACTGTGTGTGGAAAAAGTTGAAGAGTGTCGCATTTTATGACGTACAGTTGGAATGGCAAGGAAGTTCCGATCTGCGTGTTTAGATGCCATTCACATTGGCACATATCAGATGCATATCAGAGTTATTTCATGTGGCCCATAACGGATCTGAGACTATCCAAATCCATTTGCTTTGTACATGTTTAAAACCCATATCCGATATGTGCCACAGTATGAGCAATAAAAAAAAATCTTAATCAGGTCACTTGTATGTGCTATGTAAATGTGGCATTAGACTGTTAAAATGAGGAGGAAATAATGACATGAAGTGTGTGTGTGTGTGTGTGTTAAGTTAAAGTCCAGCTCAAACACAATGCATTAAACAAGCAAAGTCATTCCTCAAAACAGTGACTTAACCACCTCTATATTTTTCTTTTTCGTGCAGTTTCCCAAATGAAATACGATACGTTGCAGCGTTATCATAACTGTTTTTCATGCGGCCATCGCACACATCATCATGTATCATGATTTAAGCCTGCTTCATCAAATTGCGGATTACGCCTGAGACGGCAGTCGAGCTGAAGTCCTATGAATGTCACATTGATTTGTCTTCTCTTTCCCAGAAGCGTGTCAGAGCGTCTTCCTTTCACTCCTCTCCCTCTTTTTTGTTTTTTTTTGACTATCTCTGCAGGCCTGATGTACTTTGTTGTCATCCTGTCTTTAGCATCACTCTATCAGTGGTTGAGCAGGCAATGACATGAGCGCTTATTCATTTCTCATCATCACAGGAAGCTGTGCCCATTGTTGTGTGTATGGGTGTATTTGTGATTGTAGCCTGAAACAATGACTGACTGCAGGAGTGGTTCTTCCTCGCGTTTTGTAGCTCTGAGTACAGATGCAAGTACTTGTCATGGAATCGCTGATTTATATTTAGAAATAGTAGTAGTATAATAGTGCCATCAGCAGTATAAGGCAGGGTGCGTCTTTGTATAAAGTTTATTTCCTGTGTTGCTCCAATAAAGTGACCTGGTTTAGAGTTTAGACGTTTATAACACTGTGGCACTTATTTGTAATAGTTCCACAATACAAACGTAAAATGAATTCAGTTTTTAAACGCCTTGTTCTTTTTTCATAGTTTTGGCCATCAGTAGCATATATGATAGCGTTTTATTTGAGGAGCTTAAATAAGGAGTTACAGAGTCAATCACATAATGAGCAATCACATAATAAGCATAGGTCCATAAGAGTGTTTAAAAAAAAAAATAAATAAATAAATATATATATATATATAGTTTGACCTGACCTTTGTTAGCATCAGGACATGTACCAATTTTAGTACATTTAAAAAGCAGTTAAAATATTTTCTTTTGAACCAATCATAGCCATTTGCCGATCTGATTGTTATCCCTTTGTCTTGATGTTTCCTATTTTAGTCCTCTTCCTCAGTTTATTCCCTGTTGCCTGTTGTGTTTTTATTTTTAGCTAATGTTTACTTGATTTAATACGAATTTGTTTATCTCTGAGTTGTGCTTTTAATTCTGGGAAGGCCACTTGACAAGCCTTTATAGGTTTTCTGGCCTCTGCTGCACATTGTCTTATGCTGATTTTAATTAGTAGTACTTTCTTGTGACTTTCTCATTCTCTCTGTTGCCTTTCATAATTTTTTTTGTTTGTGCAAATAGATAAATAAAAAACCTAAACCACTTATTTAAAAGTGAAAATGTAAACATCAAAGTTATAGCCCCAATATTGGAGACCTACTTCCTGTTAGAACTTTGACCAAACATACTGAGTGTGTGTGTGCTGTGTGCCCATGTAGCTTGAAAAAACAGTGGATGATTATACTCATGTGCGTGTACATGTGCCATCATTTTACTACCAAATTAATGGTCAAATGATTGGTTAAACTGGACTTGTTTAAAACCTGGAGTGGAGTGGATTAAAAAAATATATTGGTATTATCATGAATAATATGAATGTGGCACAGCCCTTTTATCTTAAATAACTTTTCATTTGATTTGAACATTGCAAACATTTGTGATACAGAAAACACAAGGCTCAGTATTGTAATTATAAGTTTTAAGTGTCAGTACAGTATGTGGAAGGTAATGTGATATATATATATATATATTTTTTTTTTTCCAGAGCTTTCAAAGCGAGCGGAGACCAGAAGGTAAGCCTGAATGTGTTTGAAACCTGAATCTCACCTCTGTATGAATGCTGGGATGCTTCATCTTGTCTGCTGTTGCACCACGGTGACTGATGATGTCATTTGAAACTTTTTTGAAAGCACATTTGGCCTCTAGTGTGTGTTACATCACTTAGTGTTTAAACTGAGTCAGTCTGCTCTCATGCTGTCGCAGTTTGCATTAGCAAAACATCGGCGAGTCGCTAAATGGCTGAGATATTTGCTGGATGGAATGGTGTGAATGTTGCTTTTGGATGTTCCCAGGGTTTATCCTGTGATGTCTTGCACAATTCCTAATTGAAGAGTAATTCTGACACCTTTGCAAGCTGCTGTCCCTACTGATTACATGCTGGGTAACATAATGGGGTCATGTACTGCTTTGTGTCAAGCATTATAAGCTGGACAAGTGTACACAAGTCATTTATCCATTTCAGTAGCTTTACCCTTTGCAGTCTGTCATAATGCTGAGAGAGAAATCTCATTAGTGAAACCCGCCAGTCAAATGTGACACTTCAAGCTTTTTGTTGGAAGCACTTTCACCAGCAGGAGCAGATTATTATAACCAGTTGTTGGGCGTCTGCCAACACAAATATTTGTCAAACAAAGAGCGGTGTTCATGCTGCTTAAGCACTCACTTCTTCTGTGTGCAGAGAAAAGTCAGCGAGCTTTGACTGAGCCACTCCTGCTGCACACAGTATCATTTGCTATGAGGAAAATATTGGGCTTTACCGGAAGATGTCTCCGAATAAATCTTGGGATTGTGCAATAACAGAGGAAACATTTGTTGTGTGTCTAACTGCATGTTGTGTGCTGTGCTACACTGTCTCCCTCTCACACCCTCTTAGGATTCGTTCGCTCCAGCCTCCGTTCAGCCAAAGTACTCGTTTGCCCCCAGCACGACCATTAACAAGATGGCAAGGCCATTTTCAGCAGGTGGTGGTAGCGCAAACTCAGGACCTGCTATTAAACCTGTGGCCTACTCGCCTAAACTTAACGCTCTGCGCTCACAGGGCCCTGCCAGCATGCAGCAGCCACACAATGGGTAGGTGGAAAAATACACAAACCAGCACTGTTCCCTTTAATTATTTCTCATGTGGATTTCAGTGTATTTTAGGTGTTTGACTCTTCGTTTTTTTGCTAGTAAAGAAGTAACATTAAAGGACAATATTGCGATGTTGCATGTTTGAGCCCAATATATACAATTTGCATACACGTTACTGACAACCATTTCCCAAAATATACTACTGGAGCAGTAAATTTTAGAATTTTTTTCCTACCTTCCAAACTACCATTAGTTTCAATTCATTCCAATACGCTATAAAACTCAACTTGTAGACACTTAAAATGTGTTTTGAGATAAGTAATCCATCATAAAGAACAATTTGTCTATCAAGTTTTTTGTCAAAATAACTTTATTTAACCAGTACAATACAGAGCTACACGGAAGACCATGTATCTCTCCACCAGGGAATATAGTCCCAGGATAAGAACGGCTTTTACCAAGAAATTAAAACAACCATGCCTTCTACAATTGTGCATATGTGTTATCAGGGGAAACATTGAATTTTAAGATGCGTGTATCACCTGAACATTTGTTTTTGAAAGATTAGTGGATTTTGAAAAATAACAGGAAAACTAAAAATACAGTTGTCAGTAACGTAACGTATGCAGGTTATATATATTGGACTTAATCACAAAATCGCTGGTATAGTTCTTTAACAATACCTCCTTGGAAAATTTCAAACTTCATTATGTTTTGAAATTCACTTAAGTCACTACTAAACAGTTTTTCCAAAAATCATGTCAGTAATAAAAACATTATGCGAAAGAGAAATATAGGAAATGTAGTCTCACCAATAATTAAATAGGAATAAATAATAGTTGTCTCACTGGTCATTTAAATTATTCTACTAATCTGCCAAGAGTTTAACACATAATACAGAGTCTGCAGTTATAATAAGCTGCCTCATATTAGAATATCTTCAGACAACTTTCAAGCTTCAAAAAAAAAACTTGTTCAGCACTACTGTATAAGATTTTATTAGTTAATGTATGAATGTATCAAAACTGGCATCAACTGCCTGAAAGTTTATATAAAAAAACTTTAGTTTAACAGAGAATAGTAGAGGAATGTGTCGAACAAGCTATAATATAAAGCCTTTTTTTTTTAGTTCTCAAGTTTCTTTTATTTTTCCTTAACTTCAGAAGTTATGTTTTGGTGGGAACAGGAAGCAGAGAGAGAGACTCAGAAAGTTAACTTTAGATGCAGTACTTCACATATAAAATAACAGCTAGAATTTCTTTGTGTAATGCATCGTTTCTTACAAAAAAAGCTACATTTTAGAATTGGCATTTCATCAGATGGGGTTTTGCTCCAGGAGGATTGTGCTTATATCTTTTCATCTCCATTCCGACCAAAAAAACATTGCAGAATTGATGGGTGCAGTGCTAAAATGGTAAAAATGCTCCACACAAAGCTTTAAGTGCTGTTTCTTCTCTTTTTATGCAGTAGCTCCAATGATGAATTGCTGTTTCCACAGAGGTTAAAAAAAATGAAATACTTCTAAGGCAATCGTTCAAAAGAAAACCTGTTTTATGTTGGAGTTTTGTTTAATAGCATTCTATGATTCTATCTGCTGGATCTTAAAACTTACAAAGCTCTCCACGTATTTATGACGTCTCGCATAAAGGAAAATCTTGCTCTTGGTGCATCTCTGAACCAAGCTGCTTCCAGTTAATCTTTATCTCCTTGAAATCGTCATCGATTCATTTGGCGTCTGATCTCCGGGTTCTTCAAGGATTAAAAAATATTAACCTGGTTTCAAAGCTGAAAGTTTTGAGGCCACTGTGTCTTCAATTTTAGAATTTCCGTGTATTTAATAGAGGTTACCACTGACTCTCTCTCTCTCTCTCTCTCTCTCTCTCTCTCTCTCTCTCTCTCTCNCTCCCCCCCTTTCTATTTTTCCCTCTATTTCTCTCTCCCTATCTTTACCTATCTTTTCTATCTTTCTCTCTGTCTCTCTCTCACTCTATTTCTCTCTTTCTCTATCTTTCTGTTTCTCTCTCCCTATCTCTACCTTTCTTTCTCTCTCTCTCTCTATTTCTCTCTTTTCTCTATATTTATCTCTCTCCCTCTCTCTCCCTATCTATCTTTTTCTCTCTCTTCCCTTCTCTCTCTCTCTTTCTAACTCTCTATTTCTTTCTCCCTATCTGTCTTTTTTCTATCTTTCTCTTTTTCTTCTATATTTCTAAATCTCTATTTCTCTCTCCCTATCTCTCTTTCTCTCTCTTAACTATTTCTCTGTCCCTATCTATTGTTTTTTTTCTCCCCCTCTCTCTTTCTTTCTAACTCTCTATTTCTCCCTATTCTATCTCTCTCTCTCTCTCTATCACTGACTATAAGAACTCTTGACTTATGACATAAAAAGGCTTTCCTCGTATTTTCTCTCTCTCTCTCCATCAAAGTCTTGTAGTTACTTTTTTACAGTCGTCACAGATGGGAATGTGTAGATTGGACAAAGGTTCAAGGATGGATCAAAAACATCCCGGTGATATAAATGAGGCGATCCTTCAGAGAATAGCAGCGTGGTCGTTGTAAATTTGGGCGATGGTCGTGCCCTGACTGAAGGCATTGGCGCGATGTGGTCTGTTGCCATTTTTAGCCGCGCAGAAGTCTCATAAAATCTGCTGAGTTCTCACAGAGCTTTTACTGTGGTGGTGCTGGATTACTGAAGCTGCCTTTACTTAGAGAGGCCTCACATAGATGTGAAGTTCCTCTGCAGGGGGACGAAACTCCTCCGGCCATCTTTGTTAAAGAATAGAGCTCAGTCATAACCGTGAGCCCAAAGTCAATGAAAACAGCGCCAAATGGCTTCAACGTGTCCAGGCTTGTTTTTAGTGAAACAGGTTTTGTTTGTTATTTGTACAGGCTTCACATTGACGTCACGCTGTGGCATTTCTCATTGCTGCTGCAGTGGAAGAGGACAGATTGGAAATATTAGGCTAAATGAGGTGGCACAGGCTTCAGGCATGGTTTTTTTTTGTTTTTGGCAAATGCTGCGGCTGATGACATACGCTTGAATAACATTTGTTGTGAATGGGTGAGAGGAGCAGATTGGCAAAGGTTCTGTGCCAAATCTGAGTCATTTTGGGTCATGATGACAATAAAAGGGAAGCATTTTACAGAACCACAATGCTGCCTTTCTCTTTGTGCCTGTTGACAATAACAGCATGTCTGCTCCGTCACCTTGTACATTTTTTTTCCTGCATCTGCGAGAATTTGTTTTCTTCTATTGTGCACAAAATCTGTCATCTGTTGACACGTTCTTTCTCTTTTTCTCCAAAACTGAACTCTGACCCTTTTCATCTCCTCACTTTCTCTTTTCCTTTTTTCTTTTGACTCTGCAGATTGAAGCTCTTGACAAGTTAGTAAAATTATTTCTCATTTTGAATTTTAGAACAAAATAACACTTGCTTGTGCCTGTCAAATTGTCATTCACTTTCAAAATCTATCCTTTGTCTACAATTGAGCCATTCACCCTTTTGTTTTGCTGGATAGTTTTAAGCTATGCGCAGGCCTTCAGGCAAAAATTGTGTCTCAAGGCTCTGTTTTTCCCATCAAAATCACTATTTATTATTAATTTCTTCTGTATCTGTCTGTATTGATCTTTGTTCTATTCTACAGGGGTCAACCTACTTATTATGACACTATGTACCAAGAGGCCAAGTAAGGGGTAGCTGCATGCAGATTGGTTTTGGGCTTAGTATGATAATATGGGTCATGCTACATAGGATAAGATTTGCAGAGAAAGCCAAAGATACATCAAGGCACCAGCGTTCTGACAAGAGCTGTCGAATGTATTACATTTACATTAACAGCTTAAATTTTTTCACAACAAGGCCAGATACTGCAGTCTGACAGCTTTTACCTAATGAGAATATCTAAGGTAATGTCCATTTATGTACCTGGTAATGGGCACGCATCAGTTTGCTTACTGTGTAGCTATAATACTAATGCGTATTTATAAAAGCAGTGCATGATCTGTTCAGGATGTCCTCCGTAATTAGCTGGATTGTTGTGTATGGGTAGTTGATGTGAGTGTGTTAACTGGGCCTGTGTGCTGCTGCGGGGTGTGTGTGTGTACAGGCATGGCCTGAGGGTGGAGAACATGCCCTGTTTTATCCCCAATGACCGCAGCAAGAAGAGGCTGATTGAGGATACTGAGGACTGGCAGCCCCGCACTGGCACCACCCAGTCCCGCTCCTTCCGCATCCTGGCCCAGCTCACAGGCACTGACTTCAGTAAGTCAGGGACGAGGCCGGGCATAGAGAGAGAGAGAGAAAGAGAGAGAGAGAGAGAGGAAGAGAGGTAGAGAGAGGAGTTGGGGTGTCCCTCAGTATACTTCAAAATAGGGTTGGACGATATAAATGATATAAAGTTGTATCGTGATATAAAAACAAAAATCTTTGATATAAAAATGAAGACGTCTGTATAATATTGATAGAAAATAGTGCTTGAATACACGAAGTTAATGACAGGACAAACAGCCAATAGCGTGTCAGAACTGGAACAAACTAGCCAATCAGGTGGCAGTGTCATAATAACAGCCCGCCCACTTCCTCAAAGCAGCATCTTACTAAACACTGGTGAACAGCACAGTCCAAGTTGTGGTGATATCTGAGCGAAAGTCAGACAAAGATGTCAGAAAGCGATGAAACTCCAGAGGAAAAAAAAAAAAATCTTATGATGACTAAGAAAGGAAAGCAGTGCTGATGAAGCACGGCTGTACAACAAACTTATTTTACCGTCTGAAGTGCTGCCATCTTACAAGGTCACACAGTGGCTACTTCAAAGCCGTCCCCCCTGGGACAAGCAGCAAAGCCCTCAGAGGTAACGCTCTTTTTTTCATTTTCCGAGTCCAAAACGAAAATAGAAAAACTGTTCTTTTTTCGTTTTCCATTTCCCCATTCCAAAAATATACGAAAAAAAAATACGAAATACGAAAAAAAACAAAAACACGAGGACATCACGCGTGCTGTAGCTTTCTTTATTGAAAAAAATAATATGCCAATGCAGACTGTTGAAAAAGACGGATTTTTCAGTTCATTTTCAGTTGGTTACTTTTTATGTTCAGAACATGCATAAAGAAATTGTTAAAATAAATTTTAAATTCAAGTCACTTGAAATGCAGAAGAATCTTTGCCATATTGCAATATATATCGATCAATATAAAAAAAAAAAATCGTGATTAAAAAAGGTTTTCATGTCGTCCAGCCCTACTTCGAAACACATGACACGAAACGACAATAGAGCAGGCTGTCTTTGACATCACTCGCAGTATAGTCCTTAAAGGAGCATACCAGTGATTCAGCATGTTCGAGCCCAATAAACACAACCCCCATACACGTTACATTACTGCCAAACATTCATCTTTGTTGGATGGCACAAAGAACACTGAAATCGCCTTAATCACAGTATCTTGAGCTTTTTTTTTTCCATGAAAGTTCAGCTTTGTACAAAGCATACCAGGCTTTAATAGTCTCACACTGAAGTTGAGGGCAGGTGAGACTGTGCCTGAACAGGATTTGATCTGATGATCTTACATTCCATCAGTTGACTGTGACAGGAGAGTGAATGACGCAGAAAAGGTGGATAACAAGGTGTGAATGTTTCAGCCATGACGAGCCCTCAGTCTGTCATTTGGCTTCTGTTATCAATCACAGCACTCAGTTTTTCCATGACATTAACAAGTCTATGACAAGTCTGCTGTACATTTACACGTCCCCTTCCTAAAGACAAGCTGTCTATAGGAACAGCTTTGTTTAATGTAATGTATAATATTATTTATCATGTGTGGGTTAGTTTGTGTCTTAGAAGGCTGCAGTGGATGTGAAATTAAATGTGGGTGTGAAAATATGTCACCTATATATGAGTGAGTCAGTGAGGTGTTCTGATGTGTGTGTGTGTCTCCTGGATTTCTCAGTGCAGGACCCAGATGATGAAAACATGAGGAGGTCCAGGTAAAGACTGAGTGCCGATGATTTGAACAGTTTGTGTGTGTTGCTGTGTTGCACTTGCTTGGAGAATCTTCAGTTTAACGGTTATTTCTCAAAAGGATCACAACTAAATCCCCATTTTGTTAATTCTAGTTCTTGGTTTCCACTGCTTGTGTGGTTGTTGTGTCATTAGCACGTTAGGAGGCATTAGAATTCAATGCAATATCATTATTTTCATGTTCCAAACTCTTTGGGTGGGATTCATAAAAAAAATCTCTGTAACTACACAGCATCACGTTAAATAAGCGCTGCGATAGCTGAAGCTCATTCATAAAACTTCCCTACGTTAATCATCGCATTGTTGTTTCAGCAGCGTTACAGGTAAAAGCTATTGAAGATCAGCATGTTAAAGAGTTACTTCATGTTTAAGATGCATTTTTTCTGCTTCCTCTGGTGGCAAAGCAAATGGGCATGTTAAATTAGCAAAGGAAACCTAAATTCTCTGCTTTAGAGCTCCACATTTTAAGAGATCGATGCTAATATTAGAGAGATTGATACACACGTCGGTGTGTGGTGTGGTGTGCCACGAGAATATGTGTGAGTTTTGTTCAAATCTCACACCGTAAATACACTGACCGATCAGCTGAGGGGCTTAAATATCAAATTTATTGATCGCTAAGACATGTGAGGCAAATCCAGTTTAAAATGTCCCTCAGATTTCATTCCACTTAAATTTACCACCAGACTGAAACGGGTCCTAATTTTTGCGTAACGATGTGTGTTTTGAATCACTTCGCCACCTCTTTCAAGGCAAACGCTCACAGATGCCAGTAACAAGCACTTATAAATGAGAGAACATGGCTGTGTGAGGATATTTGCCCTTATCAACATGTTAAGTCTGGCACTGTGTTTTATGAATCCCGCCCTTTATGTTTCAGCCTTATTCTGTCTATGCTATTTTACCCGTTTCATTTTTTCTGCTACCTTTTCACCTTTTCTTGGATTTTACTCCGCTTCCTGCTCTCTCTGACTCTTTTACCTTTTTCCGTCCCCTCCTACCTCTTGTCTCTTTCATTTCTCTGTTGTGTACAATCAGGGAAAAGTTCCTCACTGAGATTCAGAGTCCCCGCTATGCCCGTCTGAGGGACTGGCACCATGACAGGTCCGCTCGCGCCCTCAATATCAAATCCTGAGCGACACCCTAGACGTCCCGGGATACCCTAGACGTCCCCCTGCTAGCGATAGCTACACCGCAACGACTACGTGACAAAGACGATGCTGGCTGACCATCCAATGGCCGTTAACACATTCACCCGAGAGATACAGATGGGGTGAAAAAGAAGTCTGGAGAAAAAAAGAACAGAAAACCAAAAATAGAAGTAACATAGCCTAGATGACAAAGCCCAAAGTGGAATCTTGCATACTGAGCCTAAGTGTACAACTCCCTCTGAATGTTTTCTCTTGTTGAGTGTTGGCAACACTATGGAACACAATGTCTGGAGCCCCGTTCTCCATTTTACACTACGTTACTTGGAGTAAATTGGTGGGAAAGTGGGAAGGGGGTTCTCAGCAGTGGGAAGCACCTTTCTGTCTGTTATTTCACTTTGATTGTGAGTTTCAGATGCTCCTTTGATCTCTCTTTCTCTCTCTCTCTCCTTCTCTCTCTTTGCTGTTTCCATGAATTGACTTCTTCATCTTGTAGCATTTTCATTTCTGATCCCCTCATCTTGTAGGCCTCTCCAACCATTAAGACACAAAGGGAAGATAAATCCGTACTTCTGTTTTTTTTTCTGCTGTCATCAAAAATATAAAACATCTGACGAAACACCTCTTTTGCTTCTCTGTCCTTTCTTCTGTGTTTCCTGCTTTTTTAAATTCTTTATTCAAGCTTAGCAGGTTTTGCTACGTTCCTCCAGTTAATCACAGCAGGCATCATATCTGATAACATAGATCTGTTCAGGAAAAAGCTAAAAAAGTCATATGAGCAATATGATTATAGAGTATCACCAAATTTATCTATTTATAGTACAGTAGTTTAGTAATCAAGGCTTGAGTAAAACTGCCAGCTTTTTTCCACTTGCAGTGTTGCCATATTGTTAATATTCATTCAAAATATTTTATCTGGTAAAAGTATATTGTTGCCAACGTGACAAAAAATACGCCCAGTTTCTCATTATGAGGAGACATTTTTCTTGTTATAACAAGATCCTTTTTATGTTTTAACAATATGCTTTCATGTAATAATATTTTTTTGTCATTATTACTTCATAATAAATTATTCAATTTTATCAAGAAACTTTTCTCGTTATAACAACATATCAGCATATCTTGTTTCAACAAGAAAGCTTCTCGTTTCTCATCTTGTTATAACCCAAAACGTTGGTTTTGTGTAATAATGACAAAGTTTCTTGTTAAAACTGAATAATTTGGTATGTAATAATAATGAGAAAAATGTCATTATTACATGAACGTATCTTGTTAAAACATGAAAAGGAGCTCATTATAATGAGATTTTTTTTTTTTTAATATATATGTNTCTTGTTAAAACATGAAAAGGAGCTCATTATAATGAGATTTTTTTTTTTTTAATATATATGTATATATATAACGAGAAACTGGGCAATTTTATTTATTTATTAATTTTTTGTCATGTGACAGCAATATGCTGACATAGTAAAGTGCTTTGAAGCAACGACATTAAAATTTGCACCAAATGACTCTTTCTGTGTTTCTACATAAATAGATCACTAGTAATTAGTAGTGGTGAATTTCTGATTTTATGCCATAAATAAGATAAACTTAAGAATATGAGGAAAAGGGAGTATGAAATTGAAGGATACATGCAAAATTTGAAAATTGTGACTGTGGTGGCATGATTGTGAACGGAAAAGAAAGTAGTGAGTGGGGGGGCTGCTTTGTCCTCTCAGGTGTGCGCCGCCGTTCTGTGACACTTTGTCAGGTGTCACACGACGTCGCTGCAGATGATGGCGGCTGTCTGTGGCTTCTTGCTCTGTCTGAAATCGAAACCGACTCCTTTCTCTGACTGATGTTGAGCTGCCAAAGTTCTCTGACAAACTTCTCTCCTTCGCCTCGTTGCCTTCATCGGTGCAGTGGTGGGAGCCGTGTCAGAACTTCCCGAGGCAGCGAGAACGAGCTGAATCTGAAATCAGAGGTGTTTAGAGTAGAAATGTCAAGGCAGAGCTCCGTGGGGTGCCTCTGCATGTCCAAAACATGACTCAAGAGGCAAAAACCTGGCCTATCTACACATCCTGGAGTACAGCAGTCATGCACTTGTGAAGCACTGAGCCTCTTGCTTGGCAGGAGGTGCTGGATGTTGAAAGACTCAACATATATAAAAACCTGATCCAGGCCTCTACGGGTGAGAGGAAGCCCTGTAGCTGATGTTCTCCAATTTGCACTTGTAACCTTCACCAGAGTTTTTAAGAGCAGCCACACAAAACCTTCAACTATCACGATGTGAGAGTTCAGTGCCACCAGCCTGTTATCATGAGGAGTCGCCACCCTGCTGGTAATGTGTTTTGTAAGTTGTTAGACGTCTCATAAGGCTGTGAGGTGGAGGGCAGCTGACCTGGAATCTGTCAAATCTCTGTCAAACATGAATCTCTGTCAAACATGTCAAAACAGATTCATTCTGTTTTATGTTGTTTGACCTGGTCATTTTATCCTCCTCATCCTGCCTTTATGCTTCCTTCACTTTTTTTTTTTTTTTTTNTTTTTTTTTTTTTTTTGCTGTAATTTCTTTCCAGACTGATAGCTGTTCTTACCTTCATTAATTCTGCTTTCCAGCTCTATTTGGAAAACTTTAACTTCCTCAGCATCACCAGCCATGAAAGCCACGGATCGCTTCCAGATTTCAAAGTATGGAAGCCTTCCTGCCTCTGTAACTTGTTGTGTCTAGTTCATGGTTGTTGCAGGATAATTCATTTCACATTTCTCCTTTTTCTCTGCAAATGAGAGCTGATTTTAACGGCTTTCATTTGTATATTGTAGATGATGTAGACTTGATGGGAGCCGAAGGCGGGTTATATTTTTTCCAAGCTAAAGTGTCTCCAGAGCTCACTCAGAAGAGCTCACTTTTCATCTCGGTCATGGTTGAAGATTTTCTGAATATAATGATACCTGCTGTGGGTACCAGAACTTTGAAATATAGAACTGTTTATGTCAACTGTTTTGCACATGCAGGATTGAAGCACAACGTTTTTGCATTTGAAAGGGAAAACAGAACATGCGTGATATCTTTTCCTTCCTCGTTCCTGAGTCAATGTTCAGGTTTGTTTCATTAGAGTCGTAATTCTGAACCATTTCCTTGATGAGGTAGAACAGCTTTATCAATTGCACACCGTGGTGCCAATTATACATCATCGATTGTTGGAAGTACATCATTGATTTTGTGAAACCGTCACACAAAATCGGATAAAATGAACTTCAAATACAGGAGCTGCTGCACATTTCATTAATAAGGAGGAAAAGTGTATGTATTTCAATAGTATATTTACCTGAATTTACTTGACAGAATAATCAGTACTGAAATACTCATTTGGTATTGACAACCACAAAAATAAATAGCAATACTTTTGTTTTTTGACCTATTTAATTAAACATGTTGTAAAAAGTTCACAGACAAAACAATCTTCCATGTTGTCTGCATGCTGAACCACTTTCACAGTGTAAATGCACACGCACATGATAACAACTGACCAAGCACCGTTCATACTGAGGACTGGATTCATCATCTACTGAACAAGCTGAGACATAATTAGTCTTGTTCTAATAACATACTGGCCTAAAGAGAAAGAAACAGTAACTTAACTTCTTAATCTATCATAAGAAATAGTAATTTTTAAAATGCTTCTATATCTGAACCAAATTGCACCTATTGATATATTCTATGTGGGATAAATATGTCTGAATTTATTTCATTTTTTAATTGAGATTGGTATGTTAGTTTCAAAGAAGTGACAAAAATATTAAAAAACTTCCAAATTTTGTCAAAATTAGGTCATAAATTTTTGAGTAAACAAACAGCCCAAAAGAGGCAAATGAAAACATAATGCCCTTCGATGAGTATAATAATAATAATAGTAATAAATCCATGTGAATTTACTGATTTCTTTTTTTCCTGTATGTTGCCTTCAGGGTCTGATATTTTGCCCGGATTGCTCCAAGAGATTTCAAATGTTCTTTTGTTATTTTGTTTGTTTATTTTTCTTTTTTCTGATTTTCTTTTTCAGATTGTCTTATGAATTAAATTGGTGAGTGTGTTCTGGAGAATTGCCCTTAGAGGGTTTTTTGCAGTTCTCACTCACATTTCCTTTTTTTTATGTAATCTTGTATTTTACTTTTTCTATATGTGAAAACAAATAAAACAAATAATAAAAATAATCTCTCATAGAAGGCAACGCATGGCACTGTAATAAACAGTCACGACCACTATATTTAAATAAAGATTTCATTGGGTGGTCTGCTTAGTCTGCTGCCACCGCGATCCGGACCCGGATAAGCGGAGGATAATGGATAATGGATGGATGGATTTCATTGGGTGGTAACCATGGTTACCAGGAGTGTGTATCTTTTCCAAAGAGTCATTTTTTTTTCTCCCCACAGTCTTGAGACAACTCCCTCACCTGTGAAGGCCCAGGCAGCGGATAAAACAGATGGTGAGTTTCTGTTCCTGCTGAGGCGTAAAAAGAAGCCAGCAGCAGCCAGCAGACAGAGGTTGTGCTAATAGAGTCTTATTACATGTCAGTACATCAGCAACGACATGACGTCTATGCAGAACTGTCACAAAAGACATCTGGAGGGAGTGTGTGGATTACATAAAAGTGTTCTCCCCTTTGTAAAACTATTCAAAGTCTCAGCCAAGTGGAGTAAATGATGTAATTCCAAAACAAATCAACCTGATTTTTCTGGTCCAGGCTCCAAAGCTGCACCAGCAGCAGCATCAGGCTGGTCAGGACCTTCCTGCAGACCACCGTGGGTCACCGACGCTTCTTTTGCAGACCGTTTTCGCCCAGATAAGACCAGCACCGTGGTGACCCAGCACCAACAGCCGGTCCAGCCGACACCAATGCAGAACCGCAGCTCCATCCTGCAGGCAGCACAGCAGGCACCCGAAGACAGCGGGAGGACCCCCGTATGCGGTGCCTGCAACAAAATCATCAGGTGAGACTGAACTGCCACATCTGTGTTGACAGTTTGATTTATTAGTTTCCACAGAGTAAAATCCACCCATCAGCGTTTATCCCTTCTGAGAGACATGACACATCACATTAGTTCAAAACAGTTAATCTACAGAAATGACAGATTGGATTTCTGCTGCAAATTAAGCCACTCGGCATAATTAGCACAGATTGGAAACACCTTGTTATCAGTGGAGACAAGCATGGAATTATGGTGACTATCAAATAATGTGAATCTCATTTCACATACTTCTTTGTCTCACTGCTAACAAGAGCAAAGAAATAATTTCATGGTTACTTTTGTGAGTGAAACTTGGTGTTTAATTGGTACAAATAACCAGCAGATATTGGAAACTGGATTCTGGAACTATATTTTTTGTCATTTCTACTGAGGTGGAAAGCTGTGTAGCAGATTTCCTGTTATGCTTCTGCTTCTCATGTTTTGATTACTGGGTGTGCGTGTTTGTGGGTTTTTCAGGGGTCGGTACCTGGTAGCGCTGGGACGATCTTGGCACCCAGAGGAGTTTACGTGTTCACAGTGTAAGGCGGTCTTAGATGAGGGGGGCTTCTTTGAGGAAAGAGGCTCTGTCTATTGTACCAATTGCCATGATAACCGATACGCCCCGAACTGTGCCAAGTGCAAGAAGAAGATCACAGGGGTAAGAGCTGCTGAATGTTTATCTTTTTTCCAGAAAATATGGATTCAGTTTTTCTCCGCTGACAGGATCTAAGCTAGGAGATATTTACAACCTCTCCTCCACTCAACAGGAAATCATGCATGCCCTGAAGATGACCTACCACGTTCAGTGTTTCAAGTGTGCAGCCTGTAAGACTCCCATCAGGAATCAGGCCTTTTACATGGAGGAGGGCGAACCCTACTGCGAGAGAGGTGAGATGCAGGACTGTTTCAATTAATCAACGCATCACTTAACAAGAACAAATTAAAAAAAAAAAAAAACTCACATTAAGACATTCTCATGGTGGATATTTTGACCGGTCAAACACTGATTAATGTTAATAATGGCTGCATCCCATTTAGGCATGCCAGTGTCAAGTATGCTGGCTCACTGGTGGACCTAAATGGAACAAAGCCATCATTCATGTTACTACACAAATTATTTAATTTAATGAGTGGGATACAAAGATTGGTAAATTAGAGTTTTAGCACTGTGTGTGTTGTGCGCACTGTGTGAGTTATTGGATGGTACATTCAGAACATTCAGATTTTTGTCTGTACTGTTATTAAGGTAAAAACTTAGAATAAAATGTGTACATGGACGGAATTAATAGATTCCTTCGCTGAATATACATGACTTGTTGCTTAGTTGGCTTATGAGGTAAGGAAATGCGTGTGGAGAATCCTTCCGATTGTGAGGCGGCGAAGTGTTAACACGCTCAACTAAATTGACTTATACTCACTTAATGCAGCTCTGTTGCTCAGAGTACACCAACATCAATTTATGTCCGTTTCAATCTAATAAAAGAGTTTGAATAAATCAATTTATTGCCTTAATCTGAGTAGAAATGAAGTTTTAACGTGCAGGGAAACGCACTGACTATAATGCTATAAAAATCTGATTCCAACTTTGAATTCAAAACCTAAATCATTATTTTCATATTTCATGATGCTTTTGGACTTTTATGGAATCTTGCTGGAAAAGTGTCTAAATCCAACTGAACTGTCATTTCCTAGCACACTTGGCGTTCTGCAATTTAGTGCTCCTATCAAGTTCTGTTCGTAAAACTATAAATCTCAACAATAATGCAAAAGACATCAAATAAGATATTGTTAAAATAAAAAATAAACTTTATCTTAGCCCATAAATCCCTCACTTTGATGCTTTTTTTTCACATTGATAGTTTCTTATACACAGGGTCCTGTAACCCAAAAGGGAATAACTTCATATTTATGTGGTGTCTGGGAAAAAAAATAGAGTAGAGTAGTTGGCGTAAAGTTTTTAATGTTTTGTGCAGTAAATTTCTTAAGGTTAAATATTGAATTTATGTGGTGCCAGTGTACTGAACTGTTTTTAAAGGCAATGCCTCTGCAGAAAAAAACAAAGTATTGAATAAATGCAAGCAAAGAAGCATGGTCAGAAGCTGGAAACAACTAAATGGTTAAATGCATGGCACACATGCACGGATCAGACTTCATGCATTTATCATGAATCTGAAGCAGAACTCCAGAGTGCTGACTGAGTGAACAGAGGTGAAGCTTAAAGATAGTGATAGCGCTTATTCAACCAAAGACGTCGGGGTGTGTGTTTACTTTTGAATCGATATCCCAGCCGAGTATAGATTACAGAACATACACTGCGGTGAAAAACAGCAAAAATGCAGCTGGAGGATGATTTAGAGATCTCACAGAGTAAATGCTGTGATAAAGTTGTTTCTTATGAAAAGAAAACAGCTCAGAGCAAGAAAAAATTTCATAATTTTTATCCGGCTTATTTGTGAAACGATCCGTTATTACTGTGGGTTTACATCATGAATCTCTGAGTTCACAGTCCATCATGAAGCGTGATGCTCCTTCTGCTGCAATCTATTTAGCTCCACTTTGCTTTATTCATGTCTTTATTGGCTTTTATGAATGCTGTGTGCTGTGTTATTATGGTGTAAATGATTTAACGGGGCAGCATGTTTCTCCCATGACTGAGGCCCTGAAGTGGATTGCTGCTTTATCAGAACCTGAGCACTCACACACTGAATAATGCCTTTAGCATTGATAAACATTCTGCTGCCTCAGCATCTTTCAGCAGCCTGCAGCTCTCGCCCACTCGCTCTTGAGCAGCAGCGTTATACGTCGGCACTTCCCCCAAAATCCCTGTCATGAAAGAAACTGGCAAAATCCACTTAAGTATCCGGAACAATTCCCCCTTATCTTAATCCAGCCTTTAAACTCAGGAAACATTCTGATGTTCAACAGTGACGTGATGCAAAAACCAAAGTATCAAACACCTCATGAGGTGAAGGGCCACCCTTTGCTGCTGCTGCTTCATAAATCCTGAAGTGCGTGGAGAGAACTCCCTACACACACACACACACACACACTTCAGGGTTTGTATGGCCGCCATGAAGCAGCAGCACAAACGGTGACCACCATATGAATCCTGAAGTGTGTGTAAGGAGTTCTTTGATTGATCAGAGATGTACATAACCTGTTTCACACTTATGGGATAATTCATAAAAAACACTAAAAGATGCTGGAAACAGCCATTTATGAATGAGGGAACATGTTGTGTGAAGCTATTTGCCCTAATTGACATGTTAAATCTGGCTCTGTGTTTTATGAATTCCCGCCATTGTTTTCATAGCAGCCGATAAATCAGTGGTTCTCAAACTGTAGTATGTATACCAGCCGTGGCACTTGAAGCAGCCTCTGTGGTAACACCAAATGACTCAGAGAATCAAAATAATTACAATTTATGGAAATTCTGTCATTGTGACAAATTATTCACAAATAAAATGGGTTTAATTAAGAAAAACTTTATTTTCTTGTAGCAATTTTCCTTTCTTTCTTTCTTTCTTTCTTTCTTTCTTTCTTTCTTTCTTTCTTTTAATAACCAAACTCATCCTGTGGTCATATACTCTAGATTATTTTGCAAAATATTCACTTTCATTGCAGCACATGAGGTTGTTCTGTGATTTTTTTTTTTTTTTTTTTTTTTTTTTTTTTTTGTTTGGAGTTGGTTGTTCAGACGTGATGCTTGGCTGCTATGAAGGTAACTGTTCCAGCTAGATTTTGGTATTTGAATCTGTTTCTGATTATTATCCCCCCCCCCCNCAATTTCACTCCCCTTTCTTTCACCCAAGACTATGAGAAGATGTTTGGCACCAAATGCCACGGCTGCGACTTCAAGATTGATGCGGGCGATCGCTTCCTGGAGGCCTTGGGCTACAGCTGGCATGATACCTGCTTCGTCTGTGCTGTAAGTCATTTTGATTGATACGGCTCCCCGTGGGCTCGNATGATACCTGCTTCGTCTGTGCTGTAAGTCATTTTGATTGATACGGCTCCCCGTGGGCTCGTGTCTCTTCTGGCCGTCCCAGCACAATGCCATCCGAAAGAGCTGCTCCCCTCGATGAACCTTGAACATTTTCTCTTTCAACCAGCAGTCTATCAATCCTCCTGTCTCTCTTTCTTACAGAGTGAATGTAGTCAAGTAAATAAGATGAACCTGGCCTGCAGAAAATAGCGTCGTGTACATTTGAATTGGAAATGTAAGTTTGATATCGACTGTATCCCCCTTCTCTCTCTCTCTCTCTCTCTCTCTCTCTCTCTCTCTCCTTTCATCTGTACAGCTCTGCCAGATCAACCTGGAGGGGAAGACGTTCTACTCGAAGAAGGATAAGCCTCTGTGCAAAGGCCACGCCTTTGCTCCAGTTTGAGAAAGAGGCGGAGAGAGCTTCATCACAGGAAAGAACACTCCTCTTTCTCTCTCTCTCTCTTCTTTACACTCCTCTCTCCGGCACGTACGTTACGTCCTCAGTCCTTTCCCAACTACGTATACACAGAGTCAAACCAGGTCAAACGCAGCTTCTTTTTAAAAAAAATCCTTTAGACATTTTGTGTTTAAATTTGATGCCATTTCTGACACTGTTACTCACTTTGCTGCCTGACACAAAGTGATTGTGTAACTGGAAATAGTTAAGGAATTAAAAATGCTGCCTCGGCTCGTTTAGATGTTGAAGTTGCTCCCCTAATCTCCTCCTTGTTGGAAGGAAGATGAAGTCAGTGTCTTTACATGCTGAATGACTCATTGAGCCTCTAATAGTCTCACATATTGCGATAATGATCTGCCACTTCTCCTGTACACTTAAAGCCCCACTCAGGACCCGGGCCCACTCACCAACTCTCACTGTGGTCCCTATTAAAGTAATGGAGGTCTAGTCAAGCAGAAAGGGAACAGCCTCGACCCCTGCAACACTCCACGTACGCAGTAAGTGCGTGCTTTTCACTTTGGCTCTGGAGCACAAAGATAATAACTGCAGTTTTAAGTCAAGTAATAAGACTTAATTGATCCAATTAAATAAGCGTTGGCGTGACTCAGAAAAAGTGATAATATGTTTTTCAGTGTTTCATACTCTTAATGTAAGATGTAAGGTTAGGTTCTGACTGAAGAGTCTAAATTCTCACTAATTATCGGACAGAATGGCATTTTCATGTAAGACAAAAATGTTTTATATTGGTATCCCTCATGTTATTATAATGTGATTATTTGTTAAGATTAGCTTCAACTCACGGTTGAATATGTATTTATATTCCTTTTAAAAAAGTTGTTTTTATAGTTATTGGAAGTTTCAAAATAATTTAGTATAATTTTCAATTGACTGATATTTTTACCATAGATCACTTTCTACCCAACACGAGGACAATGAACTTTGTGTTTTTTGCTCTTTTTTTGTTGAGAGTACATTATATAAGTGCCTTTTTAAAATCAAGCTTTACACAAACAGCATTTTATTAATAAACAGACCATAAAGAGTCCCTGTTGTGTAAAAACCTAGCAAAAAATGAATTTGTTACACTTGTGGAATTGAGGGTAATTTTATCAGTAGACTGATTTATCTGTATTCTTGTACTTCTAATTGTGGTTTATCAATGAACTGCACTTTATGAGGTACATCTGTACAATCTAATTAATCCAATACAAAACCCCTGTAATAAATCTTTTGTGAAGCTTATGATGTCACTTTTTGTTGGTGTCGACTGAAATTTAGAAATTATTGAGGTGTTTTATATTCTGTCCTCCCACAAGTAGGTAATTTGGGGATGAGGGGTGGGTGATGGACAGAATTTTAGAAAAACCTTTAAATAAAATGCAACTTGAACATTGCCACACAACATACCTCAAAAATGATAAAAACAGAAAATAACAGGCTTGAAAGATATGATGACTGTTATTGTAATTGAAATATCCATGTGTAGTGGAAAAACTCTACTGTCCTTCGCTGCATGTTAGATCATGAGGCAGGAACACACATGGAACACGTTACGGCTCGCACAGACGATTTTAGGCGGTCACAGGCAAAAATTAACAACCAAGAAAATCTTTGGTCGTCAATCCAAATTTGCAGGCCAAGATCGCAGCACGAGACGCGTCCAGCAGAAGCCAGTTTAGGGCTCGTGACCAAATGGAGCTGGTGACAAAATTGTGATCATGTCAGAAATTTAAGACCGAAGTCTCACATTTTCTATAAACCAACCAGACGGATGACAAGTTGATTACACTTTTTTTTTTTTTGNCTTTTTTTTTTTTTGGTCTTGCTCATTGTAGCACTACAACTGCCAGGAAGACATCTCACAATCTGATATGCATCAAATCTGATTATTGTACAGTGACAGATTTGTATTCTACCATGTCTCTCAATCAGTACTTTTTACATGATTATACTCGGATTAAGGCAATAAATTCATTAAAAAAAAAAAAAAAAAAAANTAAAAAAAAAAAAAAAAAACATCATGTAAACACCTTAATTGGATTTAAAAGGGAGAATTTCGATTCCAATAGTTTGGAGATTATGTGATTGTAAATCAGTTTATTACCTCTGCCAAGGAGGTTATGTGGTCATGGTTTGCTAGCAGGATAGCTCAATGTTATAGACAGATACAAATTAAATTTTAGAGATGAGTCTGAAAACACAAACCAGGTATCTATCAATTATTACTTCATGTATGATCCTTAATTAAAAACAAAGAAAACAATGTCATTTTTCAATTAAAGGATCCAGTCCTTGATTTAACAATATATAATTTATTTACAACAATTTCAGGTTGAATTACTATACATACCTTTCTGAAATGTCATAGATATATATACATAAGGCCAAGTAAATACTTGAAAGCACTTAGAAATGAATTTCCAAAATTCTACCCACAAATCCATATCATTGTCCAAAAAAGTACAGAAAATCTCCTTTAGCAGAAGTTTTTCCATTGCCACAAAAGGTTTGACAACAGTTCACACTGACGATAAGAAACACAAAAGAATAAAAAAATAAAACAATAAAAGGATTATACAATTGCATAAGCGCTGTGGCGTGTAATAAATACAGCATTTTTGACTTGCAGAAAGGCAAGGAACATTGAATCATGGAACTAAATAGAAAAACCATTCACAAGTACGTAAGTCTATTGTTCTTGGTTCAAAAAGAAAACTCGGTTCAGTCAGTGACAAGTAGGCACGCACACACACACACACACACACACACACACACACACACACACACACACCTTTGACACTGAGCAGTAAAGAGTGACACGAAAAAGTACAGTTGTGTGACGCTAATAGTTTTTTTGAATAACAGGTAAAATTATAAACTTAAATGAAGCATGTATGTTAAAGGACCATACTGACGACCATTTTGCATGTTTGAGCCTAATATATTCAGTTTTCATAATTGTAACGTTACTGATAATCATTTCCCAAAGGATACTACTGGAACGGTGAATTAATTTTTCTTTCTACCTTCCAGACCTCCATTGGTTTCAGTTCATTCTTTTACGCTATTAAAATCAACTTGTTGATACTTGAAACGTTCTTGGGATAGGTAATCCATCATCGCCAACAAGACGTATATTCGGGTTTTTTTTTTTAGAAGTTTCATAATTTTAGTGTTTAAGCACAATAAAAAGCACAGAGTGAATGTACGTCTCCAACGGGGAACATAGTCCCAAAAGAAGACCTGCATTTATGGAAAAATTTAAACGACTGTGACTTCATAAAGCTGCATAACTATTAGCAGGAAAAACATTTTTAAGTGGGTGTATCACTTGAATGTTTGATTTTGAAAGATTAAGAGATTTTAAACAATATCAAGAAAGCTTTCCTTCAGGAAATGATTGTCAGTAATGTAACGTATGAATATTGAATATATTAGGCTCAAACATGCAAAATGGCCGGTATGGTCCTTTAATGAGACTGAGCTACCTGGAACTGTATTCTCGCACACATGTGCATGCATACACGCACACACACACTAACTGCAGATAGAATTTGTTAGAATAGATGCTGAACGTCCTGGCGGCTGGTGAATTACGTTACTGAAATGTGCTTAGACACACACATGATAAAATCTCACACACACACACGGTCTGACTGTAGAACCGCCGCAGCTCGTCTAAACGTGCTGCATCAACACCGGCTTGTCNCACGGTCTGACTGTAGAACCGCCGCAGCTCGTCTAAACGTGCTGCATCAACACCGGCTTGTCAGTGTCCAACAACTGATGTCCTCCATCTCCAATTAGTTTCCCCACACTTCCTGTGTAGTGATTCACAAAGCGATTGTGACAGTTTCCACCTTAAATGCTTACAGTTATAGAAATAATCAGACATATGCAGCGTAAGGACAAACAAAATATGTCTAGAAACATCTTGTAAAACAGTCTCTGAACCCATAACACTGCAAAAAGTCTTCACTGCTAGATCGCCAAAGAACAGTATATAGGCAAACACGTCACGGTTTAGACTTGACAAATGCTGCGGCCAGTTAAATGTCTTTTTTTTTTTGGCTTCATATTAAAATATAATTTACATTTCTTTACAAAGTGGTAAAATAATCTTTGACATATTACGGCTTGAACAAATGCCAGAAACTTTCCTCTAAGACAAAAGCAAAGGAATGATTATTGACTTAATCTGCAATACAGGAGAGATGGGGACGCTGATTTATTCTTCGCTAACTGCAACTAAAATGGTTCTGAAACGATATTGAAATGGACACGATGTGAGGATGATGCAGTGGCCTCAAATGATTTTCATAAAACTTTGGTTACCAATTCTTCTGATATACAATATGCAAAGTGACAGCATATGGCTCGTATAGAAAAAGTATTTACATATCACATGTGAGGACCAAGAATTCAAGATTTAAAGGACCATACCGGTGATCGTGCATGTTTGAGCCCAATAAATACAACCTGCATATATGTTATGTTACTGACAATTTCCAAAGCATAAAACCTTTTAGTTTTTTTTTTTTTTTTTTANTTTTTTTTTTTTTTTTTCAAATCCCTTAATTTTTCAAAACTAAATGTTCAAGTGAGACATCCACCTTAACATTCAATGTTTTGCCTTCTAACACTTATGCACAATTGTAGAAGGCACGGTCATTTAAATTTCTCAGTAAAAGCCGTCTTCTCCTGGGACTATATTTCCTGGCAGAGAGATACATCATCTTCCTTTCAGCTCCGTGTTGGATTGGTTAAATAAAATTATTTCGGCAAAAAAATTAATGTTTGCTGTGATGGATTATGTATCTCAAGCGTGTTTCAAATCTCTACAAGTTTATTTTAATAGCGTACTGGAATGAATGGAAACCAGTGGCTGCCTGGAAGGTCCGGGAAAAAAAATTTATACAATTTATTGCAGAAGTATATTTTGGGAAATGGTTGTCAGTAACTAATGTGTATGGACTGTATATATTGGACTCAAACATGCATGATTGGTGGTATGTTCCTTTAGGTGATGCTACCGTGTCATTTGAGAAGGGCTCGACCCATGAGTCCACAGCAACAGTGTTTGATGGATAAAAAGCAGAGACGGCGTACAGAGACCAGCAACTTTCAAGACGAGAAAGAAAGAAAATCATTTTTTCTAACAAGGAAACAAATGTACATTCCAAATATATATGACAATCATAAACACTCCTGTTCATCTTTAAAGGACCATACTGAGGTTTTACACATTTGAGCCCAATAAATACACGTTACATTACAGCCAACCATTTTCCAAAACTTACTACTGGAGTGGTGCATTTTCAAATAGTTCTTCCTACCTTCCAGGCAGCCATTGCTTTCAGTTAATTCCAGAATGTTATAAAAATCAATCTGTAGAGACTCAAAATGTGCTTGAGATAAGTAGTCCATCACACCGAACCGCATTATTATTTGCTGGCGTTAGTTACTTTTAGTGGTTTAATGCAGGTAAAAGCACACAGAGTTAGATGGTGCGTTCAGTGTTGTCATATAAAGTCATAGGCAGAATAACTTCTCAGAAATTAGCCAAAATAATTTTTGTTGCCTCTTCAATGCATCAACTATCTAATTCATATCTTTTATACAATATCAATGTTGGACAACTGTTTGTCTACTGTGTTCATAGCTTGTGATTGTAATGTTTTCAGCGGCGGAGTGTTAAATCTCTGTCGTCAGTTCTTCACCATGGCACATGAATGCACCATCACGAAGAATTCTCATATCACTCTGTGCTGTTAACTGCATTTAAAACATAATGAACTGAAGGTAGGAAGACCAATTCAAAAATGTACCGTATGCTTTTGAAAGTGGTTGGCAGCAATAAAACATTTATGGGGGGTAACATTTATTGGGCTAAAACAAAGAAAACCACCGGTATGGTCCTTTAAAGTTTAAGACATTGGAGCTGTCAGGATGGGCTGGGCTGTCTGATAAGGATTGGAATGAAGGGGGCACTCTTTACAAGTTGAACAAACAACTTCACATGCAACCCTGAGGCAGAGGGAGAGAGAACTATGGCTAATTTAGGATTGTGCACAAGCTTTCACTCTGTGGATTTAAAGACACTGTTGTTATGATTTATTATAAACCAGGACTGAATAAATTAAAATTTGGTGAGCGGTTTTTGTAGGCGACATATGCTCAGTTACTGGCTCATCCTGGTTAGAAATAAGAAAAAAAAATGTTTTTCTAAGCAGGGCATTGCTTATGTTTCTCTGACAGGCAGCCGTGTCTGCTGTGGAAACAGTGTGACCCGATGCACGCCAGGCAGCAAATGTTCAATTCCCAGCAATGCCGCTTTATGAATTATAAAAACAAAGCCGCACAAGCAGCCTTTCAGTGCAAGTAATCTGCTGAAGATAATTTGTTGTCAGATTTTCTGTGGGAAACGCTCTGCATTATTCATCCAGGATAAATAACCCTTTTGGTTCTGTTTTGATGTTTGACATCCTCTCTCCCGCAGAATTAATGTAATCAGAGGGAAATGTCATTTTAGAAATGAGTTTCAATGACATTCACTATTTACATATGCAGCTACAACGCCTTTCGGCCCTATGGCTCCTTCATTAACTGTAGGATCTGAAAGTGAATATGGAACAAGAATCAGACTTTAAATAGAAACAGCTTCTGAAATATGATTTAAGTGAAGATATTCCTCACTTCTCCTTCAGAAGTTCAATGAACCCAAACCCAACGTATCGATTTAGAAGCACAGAAAGCTGCGGAGCGTCTGGCTGAATCAAGATGTGGAGATGTTACATTCACAGTAGTGATACCGGCTGATTTAAAAACAGACAAACACGATGAGACGTGGTTTGGGGCTCTGACATAAAATCTATTTTAAACCTGCAAGTACAAGATGTGCTACAAGCTTCCCGTGTGTCTGTGTGTGTGTGTGTGTGTATGTGTGTTTAGAAACAGATAATGACAAGTATAAAAAATACATCTATACAGCGGCGCAGGGTTCGGGGGTGGATGGGAATGGGAAGGGACGTTCATAGACCCTGATGACCTAAAGATCCTGCCAAATGTGGCCTGTTCTCGTGGACAGGCCTGCTGAAACATGAGCCGCCATGTTAGCCTCTGTCATATCCATTTTTAATAATTACGTTTATGAATCTAAATTCAAAATGCATTCATTAAATTTGTAATATTGACCATCAATATCATTACTTCTGCATATTGCTCCTTACTAGCCATGTGGGGCCTATTTGTATAAAAGTAATGAAGTTAATTTCATTTAATTTTAAAGGACCATACCAGTGATTTTGCATGTTTAAGATCAATAAATTCTAATCGTTAAGTTACTGAGAACCATTTTTCAAAACTTAAAATTGTATTTTAATTTTTGTGTTATTTTGACAAATCCCTTAATCTTTAAAAATCAAATGTTCAGGTGATACACCCACTTTAAAATTCATTGTTTCGGCTGCTAACGTGTCGTCTGAATATAGAAGGCACGGTCACTTTAATTTCTTGGTAAAAGCCGTCTTCTCCTGGGACTATATTCCCTGGCGGAGAAATACATTGTTTTCCGTGCAGCTCCATGCTGGATTGGTTAAATAAAGTTACTACGACAAAAAATAAGAACGACTCCATCTTCGCTGTGATGGATTACAAATCTCAAGCAGGTTTCAAATCTCTACAAGTTGATTTTAATAATGTACCGGTATGAACTGAAATCAATGGCAGTCTGGAAGGTAGGAATAACAATTATAAAATGTGCCATTCCAATAGTATGTCTGAAAAATGGTTGGCAGTAACATATATCTGGGTTGTATTTGAGGTCAAACTTGCAAAATCACGCTACTCCTTTAAGTCTTAAGACGAATCAGTTGTGTGGATTAATTTTAAAAAATAAATAACAATGTTTGTCTATTAGTTGAAAGTAAAGGGTCTTAGCAGGGTATCATCTCTCATTTGGTCTTTCAGTTTAAGAATTTAATTCTTTTAAAAGGGAAGTGGGGCTTTAACCCTTCGCTGTCCTCTGTTGTGAAGAGGAGGGACACGGGGACCCNCCCCCGCTTCAGTTACTGTTGTCGTGTACTGTACTTTCCTCTGCACCAGTCTCTCCATTTATGGGTTAGCACTCGCCGTCAGAGACCAGGAAGATCATGGCTTCCTGTTTGCCGATGTCGGCCATGACGGTTGCCAGCTGGTTGATGTTGCCGCTGTGGAAATGTTGCGCCTCCCACAGATCCAGGATCACAGAGGTTGGACTCGCTTTGGATGCAAAGAAACTCATGTGTCTGCACAGAGGAGGGCAGAGGAAGAGGAAAGAAGATGAGAATATAAAAATAACGATTTCTACCAGACTCTGTCAATGTCACTTTTTATTGTGTGTTATATAGTTACATCCCCCATATGCTGTGTTAAAGCACTAAGTAAAAAAAGATTAAAGGGATTGGAACACATGCTCGTTCTCAAAACCTATTTCCATTTGAAGCGCCTCTGAAGCTTAGGAACATATGCCTCATTCTTTTCCATTTGATGCTGAAATTGGCCTTAAATCCCGTATAGTAAATCCTATATGGACTTTGACAGTTAAGTCGGAAGTGACCTTTTCCATTTAGGAGCAGAACCTTTACCATCAAACCCAATCAATGACAACAAAGCGATGGTCTCAGCCAGCTGTATATTTGATGTTGAGTGGGACTTGATCCCTGTGGTACCTGAGGATGTTTGGTTGATTTAATGGCCTTTTTCTGTTCTCCAAATGTCTGGGGCCCTAACTGTTATGTAGAGCACACGTGACATGGAACGGGAAAAAACAGCAGAAACCCTTGGCACAAAGGTGGATTGTGTTAGTGTGTGTGTGTGTTTTGCAGAGTGGGGGGATGGTGAGACTGAAAGCTGAAAACAGCACAAAGTCCTGCAATTTCAGCCTCGAGAAAGGTCAGGCAGAGTCCGAGACTTCCTTGTATCTTCTGTTTGCCGAGTGAAAACTCAGCGTCATTTTGATACTTTTGAGTCAGTTGGATTTTAAAGAACGCGGCGCCTTCCCTCTACGTCGAGAGCGCACAACAAAGCGAACTGCTGGTCACAAACTGTCTGGAACAAACCGGCACGTCGTTATTCAGATAAAAAGCACAAAGCTCCAGCGTCCGACATGTCAGCCCTCACTGTGTGAGACATGAGCTTATCTCGTATGGTTCACACACAGCCGTACGCGCACGCGGTCCAGGGAGAGAAAGATCAAATAAAAGGTTCTTGGCATTTTAAGTTTTATTGATTGGTCCTATTGGGCTGCGGCTGCACACTTCACACACGGGAGGAAACACGAGAAAAAAAAGCCAGACAGAATGCCAAGGAGCTGCTGTGTTTTCACTAAAACACGTTGTTAACGGACAGATCAAACAACAGAGTCCTTGTTCTTTCCTAGGGACTAAACGAGGATTGATTATGCTGAACAAAACATTGCTAATTAAACCTGTAGTGTATCAATTCAATTTGTGACTAATTGGGGTAAATAAAAGTTGATTGGACAAATTAAGTGTAGCTATTTGATTTCATTACAAGGAAGAAATTAAATTGGAAGATAAGGGATCAATGCTTGGGTCCTCTGTTACAGGAAGTCCCATGATAAAGTGCTACTGTAAGCTCGGCCCTGATCCAAACCCGTTCCGTCTTTTCTTGATACTGATACGCAGCTAACTCGCAGAAAGTAGAACTTAAAGACTTTAACTTGCTTACGTGTTTCTGAGGAAAAATGCTTTCTCACAAAAGCCAGGCAAAAGTCATTATTTATGACTTGTGTTTGCTATATCAAATGAGGATTAGTTTGCTAAAATAGATCCGTTATCTCAAACTAGACTTTTGATATTTGTACTAAACCTGTTTATTGCACGTTGTAAAAATACTCAAATGTCTGAGCTACAACTTAACGCATTCAAGCTGAGCATTTATGTTCACTATTTTAGAGTCTGTGTAATTTTTATGGCCAAACGTTATAATTAGGAGATAATGACTCCTTGAAATAATTTTGATGACATCATCTTTGAGCGACACGACTTACAGGCCCAAAAACAGGAAACCTGTCTTCTAAGAAGACATAGTATTTTATTTTTTTTTACTTCTTATTTTCTTGTTATTATAAAACTATTTAAATATATATCTATGAAATGCTAAAAAAGGATGGCTGCATTTTATTGGATTTAGGCCAAACCAACTATGGAGCAAACTACTGATTCATCTACAGCAAACATTTTTCCCCCCGATGTTTTTAAGTTAAATTCAGCTTCTGCTGCCATAGTTTTCTTGGTATGATGACTATATATTTGTTCCATGTTATTTAGTTATCGCAGCAGAGTAAACTTCTTCGTGTTTTGATTTTTTCTCCCGCCTCCACACATTTCTGATCAATAAGCAGAGCAAATGTTCCCAGATGGTTTTTGCTGCTATATTTTGGTTCGATTGGATTTTTTCCTGTGTAAATGCAACATTGCAAAACTGTAATCCCTGATTTGGACCAGAGCAAGCAGACTGCAGGTCTGAAAAGGTCTTTAAATTTAAACTTTTTAAATCATTCAGATTTAAGCTCATTCTAAGGCGCTATGCTCGGCGAATGTACAACGCCTCCTGCTACCACAACGTGGCTCGAAGTCTCCAGCTCGACTATTTATCTTTCTGTGGTTTCTGGGTGGCTGAATAAAGCTCCAGCTCCATTTGATCTGCCAAACCCCCCCAAAAAACATAAAAACCCAACTCTTCGGTGAACACCTTCACACCCAGAATCCTTTACCCAAAAAAGAAAAAAGAAAAAAAAAACAAAACGTCTCGACTTTATACATTTTGCACGGCATGTGACAATGATATGCTGCAGAGCTGGAACTTCGCTTTGTGATCAGCTCGTTTCTGGTGTTGTACCTCACTTAAAAAACACTCTGAATGAAATGCCTGCCACATGAATAAATGTAAATGTATATTTTCAAATTTATGTGAGAAGGATTGTATTTCTTCATTCAAACGTATCATAGTCTCACTTTAAAGAAACTGTGGTCTGGAATTACAATGCGAGTATTACAAACACTGAATGCTGTTGTGCTGCTTCCATTCCTGAGAGGTTTGGAAGAATAAAATCCTGCTGCATTTCTTACAAGTCTTTGTCTGTTCTGATGCGCTCTGAGATAAAACATTATGGTATAGCACAGCTGATATTTACCTTTCCAGTTTAAGTCTTTGTGCTAGCATTCTCCAGTCAGCTCCGTTGGGACAGGGGGCGTCCAGGCTGCTGCAGATCTTCTGTCTGATGAGGTACGGGATCTGGAAGGCGCTGGGCCCTGCCAAGGCTGTGGCGTTACTGTCCATTAACAGAAACTCAGAGTCCATAGCTCGGGTGTCCTGTTTGGAGAAACCGACATACAGTATGGGTTGGATCCATGCAACAAACAGTCATCAATATTTAACAGTAAGCTTTGAAATCTAGGGCCAAAATAGCATTGACTTCAAAGAAACCTTCATCTCAGTCCAGTACTGAAGACTAGTCATTTATAAAAGATAAAATGGTGAATAATGACGTGAATGAGCGGTTATGGTGTGTGTTACCTTGGCAATGTTAAAGTCAAGGCTAAAACTCTGTCCCTCCCCCTCCAGCTGCCACACACACAGCTGGCAGGTGAGCTCACAGGTGCTGAGGCTGAGCCGCTCCAGAGTGAACGTGCAGTGCAGGTACCGCTGGGAACCGTTCCAGATGTGGTAGAACGGGATCTCCTGCAGAAAACATGCGGAACCGTCAGAACGGCTTGTTTGAAACACACTAGAACAGGACCGCCTGACTACAGCACATCAAAGCCGTCATTAATTACACTGACACCGCCTACCATCAATGCTGCTAAAAATATCTGAACTAGCAGACTGACAACACTCATATGCTCTTGGGAAACAACATGCACTTACAGCTGATGGTTTCTTTATGGGGAGTTTGCAGCTGTTGAGTTGTCTGAGTCCATTACAGGTGCGATCAAACTTCATATTTTAGGAGATATAACACCCTAAGTATCTCTGACAGGGATCATTGTTTTCATTTGCATCCCTTTGTAGATGTGAATATACATTTCTTGTGTAGCTTCATCACAGCTGCAAATGAAGCAGATATTGTACTAACTGAAACATGAGAGTCCTACTTTGCATGGAAGCAGTACTTCATGTTGTATCTGTAATAGTCTTACAGAGTGCTACACTGTGCAGAATTGGCTTCTATCTAGCAAACAGCTGTGGTACCAAGGAGCTTTTGGTAGAATTTATTATCATGGCTGACAGTTTCTACATCTCTCTCTCTTTCTCTTGCTCCATATTCGTGTCTCATTTACATTTCCCGCGAGAAGCAGAGAGGTAACTCCGACAAAACCAGGGCACACTAACTCCTCACTTCACCCCGAGTTCAACAGCTGACAAAAAAATTATTTTAAGAATGGACCGCAGTGCATCCAGGTAACCAAATGGGGGCACTGTTACCCAGGCAGACAGATGTGGGGGGAGCGGGGTGAGAAGAAAAGTCTTCACAGCCCCCCAGGGAAGCTACNGCAGACAGATGTGGGGGGAGCGGGGTGAGAAGAAAAGTCTTCACAGCCCCCCAGGGAAGCTACGGGCCTTTTTTTGACTGCAGTGCTGAGAGGGGAATAACACTTCCAAATGAACAGGCACAGTCCGGAGGAATAAGCTTCTGTTCTGGGTGCGTTGTTGCTGCTGCTGCTTGCTTGGCGCAGTCTGTGTTCTCTTTAGGGACCTGCTGCTCGGTGCTTACATAGTTACAGCCAGAACATTTTCTAGTCCTCTTTGAACAGCCTTCGTCTCGCCATCTCCGGGCTGCAGCGCAGTGGGCTGTGCAGGTGTGGGGAGTGCAAGAGAGGTGGAGAGGGTCCAACATTCAGGTTGTGAAGTTCCAGATATTTCTGTACTGCTCTATATTTCATCTGAGATCCCTTTGAGAGAAGCTGCAGCTACTATAATCAATCTCACAGCTCTGGTTTAGTGCACACGTTATAATATGCACACATATACACCTCATGTATGGACACGGGCATTCATGTAAAAAAGCATGAATGCTATATAAACAACAGGGTGTGCGCACATCTACATGCACACTTGAAAGGTTCCCTTGACTCCAGTGAATAAGCTAAAGTGGCACACAATGCCAAGACCAGAAAGGTTATTGGACAGAAAGTTCTGCAGTAACAGACTGAAAAACACAAAAACACTCCTTTGTCTGAATCTTTAAAGTGGTCAACTGAAGCAAAACCAAAACATTCCTAATTAAAAAACTCTCAACCAAGTAAAAACAAAAGTGTTTTCCAGAGAGGCAGCTGGACCCGGAATCCAGCAGGGCTACATTAAAAACATCAACACAACATTAGTCTCCTCTAAATTCTCAAGAAGGCTATTCTAAAAAAAATACAAAAAAAAAAAAAACATAACACAGATTTTAATTTACAGTGTACAAGCAAACACGTTTGAAAGCTCTTTAACTACAGATACACTAATCTGACAAATTCAGTCAGGCACTTTTATTACAACTCCTTGTTACTCCTCTGATCTGCAGTGCCCCCCCCCCCCCCCCCCNCCCACAGGGCCACCAAACACACCTGGTAGCCGGCTAGCAGCTTACTCCTCCAGTGTGCCTGGGGCATGTCATGGATGGACAGGCGCAGGTTGTGGTAGCTGTCTTTGAACAGCAGGACGTGAGGCTCGTCAATCAGCCGACCCCCAAGCTGCCGCTCCATCTGCATCACCTCCTGATGAAAGAGAGAGAGAGAGAGAGAGAAGAAGGTCATCATGGCTCTGAGTGGGAACACTTTCAACGCAATCACACAGGTAAGTGAAAATATGCAAATCATCATCGTGTTTACTTTGAGTTACAAACAAAAGTGTAGGTGTTGAAATTAAAATTTGTCTCCACACACTCAGACAAACAGAAAAACACAGAAATGGCACCGTAACAGCATAATGTCCTGCACACCCTGTACCGTGTTGGTGGGTCATCCAAAATAAACACTCATGCTGACGTGGACTCGCACAGATGCACAGATGCACGTGCACGAGCAGGCACACGCTCACACACAAACACAGCAAGAGCAGGAAGATAGTGTCCCTGCATGAGAACGCAGCGGGCTGGACAGAGCTGTCTCAACCGCACTTTAATGTCATGACAAGGTTGATCCCCCCAACTCAATGTGTGTGTGTGTGTGTGTGTGTGTGAGAGCCCCGTTTTCAGGAACAGCATTAGCGTGTAAATACAGCAACCATCCAGGCCGACTAGCTACCTGGGCTGTGATGAAGTAAGTGAATGAGCCATTAGTCAACTGCTCATTGTTCTCGCATGGTGAATCTCCTTAATTTCATTTTTGCTTTTGTGCCAGGAGAGATTTGTAAATGCATGCTAAATATTTTAATCTCTGTGGGACTCGCTCAGTGGAGCATTTGTTGCCATCCAAATGACCATCTGGAATGGGATGATAATGTCCGCTGCATTTTCCTCTGATCTATCAATTCATTTTGAGCTGGATGCTTCATATTGAAAGGGTCCTCAACAATTTAATACTTTAGATGGCATCTGCATATGCTAGCAGCTACCTCGCACTCTGAGGAGTACAGTACAGCAGAGAAAAGCTGGCTTCTGAAATTAGTAGTATTGAAAGACCTTGAAAATCTTTTCATCTCTCAGAAGACAGAAACAAGATGTCAGCAGAGAGAAAACAGTCAGCGAGGATGCGTCTTGGAGTTGAGGAGATATATCTCAAAGACAGCAGATCCAAGAGGAGATGTGTGTGTAGATAATGGCCATATGTTGAAGAGTGCTGCATGCCAGCGTGGTTGCCCGTGGTATGATTTCAGCAAAGATATCTAATTAAGATGGAGAATGGCAGTAATTTCTATCTGCACAACACTGATTCAATTTTATGCACTCTTTCCCTGGAATGGGGTAGACGGATTTCAATTATAATAGAAAGGAAGCTGTTAATTATCCATTTGGAATCTCACTTGCTTTTGTTATTTGATGTGATCTCTCCTTCATTGAATGAGCACCTTTTACTTCAGCCTGGCAATTGAATTTCCATGTTTGCTCAGTGCATTGCTAATTTCTGTTTGCTGAGTGCATATCTTCTTGTTCATATGAACATTATGGCCTGTATCTTGATTACATTTGCTTAAATTGCACAGAGCATTTAACACATAGGGCGATCTTGTTCATGGTTGTCATGGTTATCTCGCATATCCTCCTTACTGTACTGTCACGCCAAAGCCTTGTGAGTTTATCCAGCCCCTCTCACTCAGACTGAAAGGTCAAACAATGGCTCTGAAGCAAAGTGTTGAGGTCTAATGAGTTAATAACAGAGAGCAGTGCATTCTCCGCAGAATTAAAAGCTCTGTTATTATGTCTCTTACACAGACGAAAGGCACATTATGGGGACTTCCAGGGAGGTTCATTTAACACAGTTCTTTAGCACAATTATTCTTTGGGGGGTGATTAGCATTGCAAATTGAGACTGGTGGACTTTGATCAGGACTTTGACCTAGCAGCAGATCTATAAGGCTGGTAGCAAGAGAAAGACTGCTGAACGCCAATTATCTTATTATTAACATGTAGCTACGCTATGAATACAAACTCTCTGGTGGAGCAGCAGTCATTTTCATGAATAACACGGAGGGATTACAATCAGAACAGGGTGTAGGACACGACACCTTCCAGAAAACAGATACAGTTAAAATACGGAGCTACAACACAAACATGGGATGCTACGCTCAGTCCTGCTGCTTGTGCATGTGTATAAAGTGCTTGTATGGATATTGTTTGTGTGCTTGAGTACCTGTGTGTGTGTGTGTGTGTGTGTGTTAGTATTAGCGTGATTGTGCGCTGGATTTCAGCATATGTTCTGGACTGAGAGAATAATGGCCCTCTTTACGCCCCATTATCCTGTTAACAAATGACAGCGCGGGCGAGCTAACAGATGAGAAGCTAAATTTGACCATATTATTTATTCTTTCACGAAAAGCAACAATGCAAGGTTTGAATTAGTTTATCAAATCACATATTAATCATCAACGCCAAACTAAATTGTGTTTCCATTAAGTAAAGATAAGCCTTGCAGTTCTCTTGGACACTGTGACCCTGTACAACAGTGGAAACATTAAGATGCATAAGCTGGACAAGAAGTCCAAGTACTGCAGGAGAAAAAAACCCCTTTTGTTCTGACGGAATTAAAGATAGCCTGTGGTGTGTGCAAAGACTGTGAATTTTGAGTCAGGCAGTGCCAAGACCACCCCCCGATGTTCAATGAGGCTGGCTAAAGAAAGCGAGAGAGAGCAAGGAGGAGTAAAAAGAGCAAGAGAGAAGAGAGACAGAGGCAGCTTAACTCTGTGTCTTCAGGTCACTAGAGTGGCCAGCTTTAGTAGGAGAGATAACAGGATTACCGCAATCACCGCTACAGTTTTCCATGACTTCAACCCCGTTTACCATCCTCGCTCATCTTCCACCCCACCCATCTCCTCATCCTCTCCGCTTAGACCCAAAGATGCAGCTCAGAGCTGGGACTGTGCTGGACTGGGCCCGGGCTCCACCGGGAAACAAGACACACTACAGCTAATCTCTGCGGCTGGCTCTGACAGAAAGAGGTTAGCGGCTGCGCTAAACTCTCTGGCAACCAAAACAGCCGACTGTCTGATGCAGAAAAGAAACATGGACTTAACAAATCAAAGCATTAACAGAGGCCGATATAAAAAGAGCTGAAGGAATTTCAGCCTCAAAGTATTTTAATCTCACCCAATGTTGAACTACTGAGCATTCACAATATGGTCTGTGTACTGGCTGTGATTAACATAACCAGCTCTGACATGGATTATAAGCAGCATTTGATCAGTTAGTTAGTCAAAGCTATGTGTCTTATATAACATAAGAAGACACACCATGAATTATCAAGCTTTAATATCCCCAATAACCTCATTCTCACCTCTCCACCCTTTGTAATGTCGTATGCTTTTCTTTAAAAATGTGAGTTCAGAGCAACGATCCTTTTTGAGAGCCTTTTTCAGGCAAATGTATTTGTTTATAGAGAGTAGCCAGGCTATGCAGACGCCATAAATCTGTGTATTTGTCAGCAGGATGTGACAAGCTTTTCCTCTCTGACTGAGAGTCTATCAGTCTGAGCTCCAGTGGCCGTGCCCGCTACAGTCAACTCTGATTAATAACTGCAAATAGAAGAGACTTGTCTGCTCGCTTATAAATGGGAACTCTGTTTGTTAGGGAAAAGATGCTCATTCTGCCTGATAAATCACAGAGCAGGATGAGAGAAAACACATGAGCACAAAAAATGTAATATGGAAACAATTTCTCAGCCGGGCTCAGTGATAAAGCAGACTGTCCTGTTTAACTTAATGCCACCAATTACTGGGCCATGCACTCCTCTTTTTTTTTGTCAGCAATTATACTGATGGAGGGATTGGAAGAGTTTTATATATTATATTTTTCTGTGTTGCTGCCCTCTGAAACATTAAAGAATAGGTTTACAATCCAGAAAGCACAAATGAAGCTTTCTGCTCAGGAGCGAGTGAACACACGTCACTGTAGAAGAACATAAACTGTTTATGAGCCTGTAAACACAATTAAGAATCTTAGCTTGAGGTCAAATACTGTAAAAAGAATTCAGGAGCCACTGTTAAACCAGTTGAGAACGTTCATTAAACACCCATTTAACACTAGAAGATACAGTTTTAAAATTAGGAGACAAAAGCTGAAAGTTTTGGACTCATTACAGCAATAATGATGAAAGTGTACCTTTTGTCGTCTGAATGCAAAGGAAGTTAACTAAACTTTTCATCGTATGAGTCAAAATCTGGGTTTGAGGAATTTTTAATGGTTATTAAAAGTCACTTTAAACTCACTAGTTACCAAATAAGTCTCACAGAATTATTCATTATAAGCTCCTCTGCATTAATATTTCTGATGTTCCCTCAAGAAGTCTACCCCTCAATAACAGAAGGACAGAGGTTGAACCTTTGTAAAAAGCAAATCTGACAGAAAGTGGGTGGTTTATAAATCATTATGCATGTGTTTTTACACCGCCTAAGAACTCAGCACTTATAAAACACAGACCTGTGGGTGTAAAGGGCTGAACATTTATCAATCAATGTATACTGAACATATTCCATATTCCAACATATTATGCATTATGCACAGTAGCTGAGAGGCATTTTTATTCTTCATGCTGAAAGCTAATGGCTAACTGTGCTAAATATTAACAAAAGTAACATAAAACCAACCAACCTTTGTCAGGAACCCTTCCAGTTTAATTAGCTGTTGGTTTTATGTCTACCTCTGTACTGAGCTGGAGTCTCGGTTCACTGCAGGTGTTTCAATCAGTCGAAGGATGGCAGAACATCAGTGGTGATCTCCCCGAGGTCTATAACAATGAAGTATGCAATAAGGGCTCTACTGAACGCCGATCATGTCTCCTCTGCTGCTGTGCCAGCCTTGGCTGGGCCCATCAAGGGTGGGACACACATTAAATATTAACTTAATTGGTCCCGGCAGAGCTCGGCTAACATACGGCAAGCATCAGATGGAAATGTCACCGTTTCCCCAGAGTTCCTACACACTGAGGATCAAAGACAATAACATTGGTTCTAATCTGCTTTAATTGGGAGATAAGAGATCGCATGGTACAGCATGCATAAGTACAGAGTGTATGCATGTGTGTGTGTGTGCATACACATGTCATTCTTGCTGAGGCACGTCAAAGCAGACAGACAGAAATGACTGAGAAAAAAAACACATCAGCATCCCCTTTGATTCGTCCGTTCCCCCTGCCACTGAACAGTCAACCTGCAGGGCAGTAAAATATAGACTCACTTCTTCCATCTCCTACCAAAAATTGCAGTGTTCTTTAATGCATGGAAAGCTGACTGACTTACTAAAAATAAGGTGCAGTGCTTTAGATCAGACTGGAGGTGCTGGAGGTTCAGATCAATGAAAACACAGAAAATGCTGCTGTGGTGAACCACTGTACCACCATCTGCTTCTGCACTCTTACAGTGTGTAATCCAATGGTAGCTATAGAAAAACTCTAATCATAAATGGTGCATTTTAAACATAGTGATTAGTGATAAGGCTGAACCTCTCCAGGGAAGTTTAATCTCCACTCAAAGTGGTTAATGTACTTGCTAAATGAACTGCTTCCTCCATAATAGCACCAAGAGCAGCGTGAAGTCGAGATTACTAAACAGTGTGGGCCGCGTTCTAAATCACTCACTTAAAACTACAAAACCCTGGAGACACCGTGGCTTACCACAGGACCAGGTTGTGTGAGAGACAGAGAGCTAATGCACTCAAGGGCATCAAGGGAGTTGCAGAGTGTGGCGGCACAAGTGCTGGAGTCAACAAGCTCAGATGTCCTTTTCCTGGCTAAGAGAGCAGGAGAATAGCGAGCGAGCGAGAGAGAGAGAGAGAGAGAGAGAGAATGTGTATGTATGAGCGAAAGAGAGAGAATGTGTATGTATGAGAGAGAGAGAGAGAGAGAGACTTTTTGTATACCAGCGGCCTTCCTGCATCAGTCGCAGGACTTGCAAGGTCATTTCAGCTGTGACATTGAAGCAAAATACCTGATGATCTGTATATATAAACAGAACCATCATTACAACTGCTCTGATACCAAGTAAACAAAAGGGATGATATCATCTGTAAAAAATAAAATAAAATAAAAAAAAACACTTCCTCTGCATCAGTTGTATAATCTTTACCGCCCCTGTGCTACATTTTACATACATACATACATTTATACATGCATCAGAACACAAGTGAATGTCAGCCAGCGATTTCCTTAAGCAAGCTTACTGTCAGAAACAGAATTCAGCAGAGGCAGAACTGAGGGAGATGTAACCTAAAAAAAACCAAAAAAAAACCAAAAAGAGCTTCAGTGATTCCCATTCCACAGCTGAAGCCTGTGAACATTCCTCACTTCCATCCCAGGTCCAAGCTTAAGTTGTTTATTTCCCACAGCCCCTCCATAGATTGTGCGGGTGGCACACCTTTGTATAAGCAGGTCAGTCATTATAGCAGGCAAAAGTGGACTTGAGTGGGAAGTGGCACTTGTGGCTGTGGGTGGTGTCAGAGGAAAAACAGTAAAGCAAGGGGGCAGAGGAGAGAGAGACAGAGACAGCATGGGGGTTGCTGAGAAAGGATTGGGACAGGCTCTCCTTTTAATTTACTAATTAACCATGCAAATGAAATCTTAACAGGCTACTCAGAGGCAGTCCTCGGGGGAGGGAGGAAGGCATTAGTGCTTGATTATACTCTGTCCGCGCGGAGAGGAAAAACAGAAGGGAAATATGGTGCTGAGCTAAGTGATGGGAACCTTCTTGGCCCATGGCAGCCAAGCAGAACTGAATGAGATATCCCTGCATGAAACACACACATACACACACACACAGCCATTGTATACCATTATGAAGCTGGACACATGCATTGTATCAATATGCATGGGAGGGAATATGAGCTCCACAAGTAACACACCCATGAAATGCACATGGTGTAATCAGCCCTGCAAAATTGTTCAATTTACCATGGCTATGCCTAACTCCTACATATCTGCGCTGATTTCTACTAACCTTCCAATGTGACAGACAATGCTATTACTCATAATAGTCTGTCTACCACCCAGACAATGCGAAACTGCTCAATTCTTGCAATTTGAGGCTAAGAACCTGCCAGCCAAACAGAAGGGCAGGCAGCGGCACATTTCACACAATTTACCTTGAATACGTCCTGTGTGTCGTCCATGCAGTAGACCCTGACGTTGTACTCCAGCGTGGAGCAGTAGGCGTCAGAGAAGAGCACCAGCCTCAGGCGCTTGGCAGCACCCATGTGGAGTGACTCTCCCACCAGGGCGAAGCTGCCCAACTGCTCCGCGAACAACCGACACGTCTCAGCCTCCAGCTGGCAGTAATAGGGTTCCGACACCAGCTCCTCCCCCATCAGCAAGACGTCCTAAAGGAGGTGGCAGGGAGCAACAACAAGAAGACGATGCAAGGTCAAGCATCCAATTTGTGTAGGAAGGCTGGGTTAAGGTGTTCTCTGGGTAGTAGATGTGTGTATGAGTGTGTGTGTTTAAGAAAGTGTTGTCAGGAGAGTAGTTTGATGCAGTTTCAAGACATCAAACTCTATTCCACCTGTGCTATGACAGAGGAACACATAAGCTAAAGCTCTTCAGTATACAAGTGTCTTGGTAACATTTTAGGAAAAGGGAACACTTTGTTTCTGCCTCAAGTTCCCTTTTCACTGCAGTCCGTTTACTCCCTCCTGACATCTAGACACACATTCCTTTACACAAAGACACACATCCTATAGAACAGCATCAATTTACTTAATAATGCATGAACGAGGTACTCGATTGACATGAAAGGAGACTCTAATAGATTCCTGGCAAGAACAGATGGTTCTAGAGAAAGAAAAGACTAGAAATACAGTAAATATTGGATTATTGGGATTTCCTTCAGCCTTTGTGATTTGTTCAAAAAAGGTGAAGAGAACTTTCCCAATTTACCTGCAAAATAACACCAGCTGCCTGATGGTGAAAAGTGTTAAGAATTAATTGGTACCAACTACAAAGGACAGATTTTAACATGTAGGAGAAGAAACATCTCACATTTCTCTCGCGTTATTGCAGAGTTAAATATAACATCCCATCACAGTAAGGGACAGTTTTATGAGATAAATCCACCGCTCTCCGGGCTAATATGATGGGGACAAATTAGACCCAAGGTGACAACGTTTCCCTAAAATCCCATCATGCCAGCTGACTGACTCTTCTCATTAACCAATCAAGCTGAAGAGAGCATTCTGCTTGCCAAATGCCCCCACGAGCTCCACCGGCACCCCTTGCGATCGATTCAAGCCGACANGCATTCTGCTTGCCAAATGCCCCCACGAGCTCCACCGGCACCCCTTGCGATCGATTCAAGCCGACACCATCCAGATCAATAGAATTAGTATTGACACAATTCTTTTCCTATGCAGCCACAATGGAGTCCCTCTTTTTTATCTTCTTAATACTTCTTCGAATGTAGCGTAGAGCGATGTGGCTCGATTACACCGCTGCTCACTCACTCTACCAGCAATTTATTTCCTTCTGTTCCTGTACTTCTCTATTCTATATCTTTTCTTTCAGTTTTCGATTTTCATTGTTGTTTCTTTTTTATTTCTTCCCTCTCCTTACCTGAGTTGGTCTTTTTTTTCTTCCTCACTATCTAAACATTCCTATAGATCTACAATAATGGAATATACACCACTTCTCTCTCTCTCTCTTTTTTTTTTTTTTNTTTTTTTTTTTTTTGCCTTTCATTCACTCTGTGGTTGTTTGCACTCCATTTTCCCTCGTCTACCTGGCATTTTTTCCTGTGGTGGCCATGCAGGCAGGCCATTGGACTATATTTGGGCCGGCTAATGATTAAAAGTGCTGGTCTAACCTCTGCCTCAGACAGGCCAATCCATCCCACAGACACCCCACCGCCACCACACACGGAGAGGCTGAATAATTTATGCACAATATCGAACATGAAAGAAGACCTACTAACACTCCAAAGCCCACTAGCACCCTTTCCAATCTCTCTGGATTGTTGAGACGGGTATACTGCCTCAAACCGCATTTGTTTGCTTGGGTGTGCGTGTGAGTGAGTGTGTGTGTTTTAAAGTGCATGAATTTGTCTGGAAGTGCAAGATCGCAAAGCTCCTTTCTAACTCTATCCTACTGGAGTCTTGCAGCTCTGGTTACTTTCGAATTTCATGGATAGAAAATGGGGAGGGAACTCTGTAATTGACAGCAGCGGTCAAAATGGTCAAGGAGCACTTGGAAGAGTACTTGGAGGATTAGTAATTTGCTTAGAGAATTTCTGTTTTGAGAAACTGTTGCCTAGCAACATCAGACAAAGTGCCAAGTGAATCTCGGCTTTTGTTCCAGCCCAACAGGAGCACACCTGATGGTCAATATACTCCCTATGGAGTCAACGAGTGCTGGATTTTAACCACTTCTACCACACAGCATTGGGTGGTTTTCATTGCAAGCTTCAAGTCGCTGCTGAGCAACTTTCTGCTTTCCATGAAAAGCTCTCAGTAAATCAGTGAAGACTTTACAAATTCACAGCACGGCAACTTTATCTTTCTACAGAGGACCTGTGCAGGAGATATAGTGCTGTCTCACCTCCCAGGCACCCTCATAGTTCTGCTTCTTGAGGCGGACGGCCCAGTTATCAAGGCATGCGTCAGAGCAGTGGTCCATGCTGAGGATAACTGGCCGGCTCAGGACCACCCCTGGAGGGCCACAACTCACTACGGGGCTGAGCAGAGTCTGGCAGCCAGCCAGGGGTAACCTATACCGGGCAGAGAGAGAAAATGAGTTGTGATGGAGGATGAGAGAAGGGCTCTTACTCATTGTGGCATTAGTGAGAATTTACTAGTGTGTCGTAAGCAGGATATGATACTGTCACCTCTGCAAATTATCAGGCAGCTGGAACAGAAAGTAATGAAGACCTGCTGAATGCACTTGAGTATTTGGACCAAGTTATGAATACTGAATAATCACATTACACTGAGACTGCATGCTAAAAGAACTGTGCCTTCTGAGGATCAATGCAGCAAGCAGGATAAACAGTGTTTTCCAAACAATTCATTTAACTTAAATAGTGCACATCCTGCTAAAAGGGTATGTTATTTATTTACATCCCTCCTCCACAGTATTGGCACAGACTCTTAAGCCTTTCCTAATGGAACAGTAGCAGCATCAAAACAAACAGCATAGTGGCATCCAGGGAAGACTGCCAGTTAGGCAGCGTTAAAGAGACCCACCTTAAATCTTCCTTCCTCTGAAGAGTGAGATAAATCTCATAGATCTTTCCTCTGGGGATGGCCTCGGGAGGAATGAGCAGGCTGATTCCTAATGCAAATAACAACAAAGGGAGAGAGGAGGGGGACAGACTCATTTGTTCTGACTGAACAACGCTTTTGTCATCTCACAAAGAAGCCCAGCCTGCTCAACAAACTGGATGGCAGCAAAAACAAAAAAATAAATCTATTCTGAAGGTCAGAGGCAGCCTCCATCAGGTACAGTAGATGCAAATCTCTGACCGGCAGCCGATGCAGCACACGTCCCCACGGTCAACAATTAGCTGAGACAAAAGCGTACGCCACAACGTGCTTTAAATGTCCTCCATCTGCCACCAAGTAGATAATTGAGACCATAGAACAAACTACTCCAGGAAAATTGCGCTTTCCCAAGAGAGTGGTGGAATGCACCTCAGAGAATAGTGGGAGCAACTGAGGTAGGTTTGAGTGTTGTGGCATTTGTGTTATGATTCTCATGTCAAATTATCCACTTAGAAACCCATTTAAAATGCAGTACAAACAGCAACTATGTGACACAATCTTGAGTGTCTATGGACTGTAAACTTAGTCATAGCAGCGTGAGTTTGAATAAGACAAAGGTGCATGAGTAGTCACAGCCACGTCTATATCTATAAACCATGTCTTCCAAGCGTCAGCTCTAAAACTGTGTGAAAATGACAGTATGTCTGTTGTGAGTTGATGCATGCAAATGTTGTTCTTTGTGTTCCAGTGAGAAGATGGATGCCAATGTGCAGTACAGTCTACATGGCTTTGAGTTAATCCATGCATACAATATCTGCAAGAGCGTGCGGGGGGGGGGGGGGGGGGNGGGGGGGGGGGGGGGGGGGGGGGGGGGGGGGGGGGGGGGGGGGGGGAGAGATGGAAGAGATGGCAAGGAAAACAGATAAAAGACCTTTTCCTTCCTCAAGATACTGGCATACAGGTGCTGTCAGCTGCTAACTTGGACAGCATATAAAAACACTGTCTTCCAGTATAACTATGTAAGCTCTATGCTCCACTAATGTGAAGCTGTGAAGCAAAAGAAGGGACTAATGATGGTGGACCTTTTTTTTTTTTTTTTAANTTTTTTTTTTTTTTTAAGCAGACTAATCTAATGACTATCTGTGTTCTCTAGTCTAAGCTCTTAACATGCAACTGACACTTGTGGACACTAGCTACAAATTCAGCCAGCTCTGTCATAAGCAAGGGGCCTAATTGGAATAAATTTCTCTCGGTTTTATTTTAGCGTTCTTTCAGAGAAGAGCTCATCTGGTAAACACTCTGTATTCCAAAGACTGCACTCATTTACATTCATTTGGACTCAGGTTATAGTGCAGATTTAGGTTACTGACAAAACATTAAAGATCACGTGTTAGATACTCTAAATGTAACTGCTGAATGATTATTTCATATTTTAGACATACAAGTGTGTCTGAGATGCACAAATTGCTTATTTCATTAATTTTCAATTCACCTTAATTATCAGTTATGAGGCTAAAAAAAGCACTCAATCATTTATGATGCCACATCCTCTTATTCTTCACAACTATTAGCACAAAGTAATTTGTAGAACAGAGCGAAATTTCTGCCATGTGCACTCTGCTGGTGTAAAGCGCTGGAACATTTTTATGTGGGTTGAATGTTTCAGTGAGACAGTGAGGCGTTTATGGTTCTTCTCAGCTGCTGCTGACATATTCTCCTTGTTAACATCTAGTAAGGGGCAGATCCAGTAAGGGGCAGTGTGTCAATAAAGCAGGTGTTATAAAAGTTTTTGTACAGTAGCATTGAAAAGTTTGGAATCACACAGAAATGTTCATGTTTTTGCTAAACATTAATACTTTCATTCACCAAGGTGGTATTAAATTGATGTAAATTCATAGCTATGATATTAACATGTAGGCGGGTCATATTTATTGGGCTTAAACATGCAAAATCACCAGTATGGTCCTTTAAGGCCAGCATTCCGGAGTCATCTTGTCATTGTTGGAGATGACACTGGTATTTGTCGTGTACTATTGAAGGAAGCAGCTTATTGAGGACCTGTAAGCTGTCAGACTCTGATGTGGTTCTCCTGATTCTTTTCTCTTGGTTTGATCCAGTTTGCCCTTTTCTCTCAAGACAGCGGTAGACGCCTTTTTATGAAATTTTTACTTTCTTGGCAATCTGATTTATGAAATAACCTTCATTTCACATAACATCAACACACTGACATGTTTCTTGAGAAAGCTGTTTTGGCCTTTTCTGAACCCTGAATTTATCTTTAGGAATGCCAGTATCTTGCAACCCCAGGTAAAGACAATCAGTCATTTCAGCAGTAACAACTATTTGCAACATTATTAATGTCTTGGCTATAAATTTAAATCAATTTAATCCCACCTTGGTGAATAAAAATATCAAAACATAAAAATGTCTTCCAAAATTTTGAATGCTAATGTATGTGTTTTATTTTATATGCATAAGCAATGACTGGGTTTTTACAGTAATTCTCTCCATTCAGCAGGAGATGGTAAATTGTTCATATGGATCTTTTCTTGTTTTTGTGGAGTATAGCAGCAAACACAAAATCCTACAGAGAATTACTGATGTTTCACAGTTCTTACATAACACAGACTGAATTCATTCCTAAATAAGAGGTTTTACTGACCGTCAGTCTAAGAACTTTCATAGCATACACTACAGGCCAGAAGTCTGAGTATGTTTCAGAGGCCTGAGGCCCCCTCCAGTTCAGTAATGCTAGGGGTGCTTTTGGGGAGAGAGATCTGGAGACTTGGTCCAAGTTAAAGGAATTATGAAGAAAGAAAATTACCATTCCATCNGAGATCTGGAGACTTGGTCCAAGTTAAAGGAATTATGAAGAAAGAAAATTACCATTCCATCCTTCAAAGACACACAATTCCATCCGGTTTACAAATTATTGGTTAAAATTTAATTCTTCAACAGGCCAACAATCCAAAACATTTATCAAAATTATGCCAACATTACATCCATTCAAAAGAGAAGCAAAAGGCTTTGAGAATTATTACTTGGAATTATGACAATTCCAGTCTCCAGATCTTTCTCCCATCGAGCTGGCATAGGGATGAGCTTGATAGGCAAGTTCAAAGCAAATGCCCAGGCAATGAAAAAGAACTGTTGAAGTGCTTGAAAATTGCTTGGGAATCATTGCCAGGAACTGACTTCCAAAAATGTCTGCAGCGTATGCCTAGAATTTGTGCAGCAGTTATTAAGGCCAGAGGAGGTTACTTTGACGAAACCAAAGTCTGAGCCTGAAATGATTCCAAAGTGCTTTTATGTTGACAGATTCTTCTTGAAAACTAATTAGTTACATTAATTTTATGTATTTTTGTAATTTCCTGTGTAAAAAATTGTAAAACAGAGTAGTGATGATTTTTTTTGTTAAATCTGAAAGTGGCATCAAACTGCTGGCCTGTAGTGTATATTTGAAAATGAGGCATCAACTTTAGAAAAATATTCTAACTTAAATGAAGAACCCACCGGTGTGGGGGATTGTTAGCCTCCCTCCCAGGAAGTTGAAGGTTCCATATGAGGTGTTGGCTACGTCACGTGGCAGAGTTTTAAAATAGCTCTGAGTGGACAACCTGCTTACAAACTCAGCAGGGTCAGAGTTCAGCTTGCCATTGTGCAGAGTGTGTGATCCGTTGGGAAGTGGATCTAGCAGAGGCCCGTTGGTCATGGAGAATTTACCGGCGGCGTCGTGCCGGGAGCGCAGGGTGCCTTGGTAACTGGTGGTAGTAGTGGTTAGATCAGGCTGGATAGTAAGCAAATGGGAGTTCTCTGTTGGGACAATAGCAATACAGACAAACCAAATGTGTGAAACTCCATCAGCAGCGGGGTTCGTGCATCCACACACACACAACACAAAGCCAGACCTCACACTCTCCAAAGCTGTCATAACACACAGAAAGCTGAAAGAAACACAGAAAAAGACACATGCACAAAACAGATAGCTGTTCTCACTGAAATACAAATGCTCACACACACACACACTGACAATACACAAACACAAATTCCACTCAAACCCAGTCAATTTTCTCNCCCATCTCTTTAGCAACCACACAATCAATTCCAAACAGAACTCTGAAACAGCTTAGCACCCTGAATGTATAAAGGCTTTGTTTTTTCATGGTGAATCACAGGCAGTTCCCATCGCCGTCCAATGCAGCGATATTTCTATTACTCGCCGGTAAATCTCACGCAGGCAGTAAACAGAGTGGGTACATTTCCTGACAGTGAGGTGGTGGCGAAACATAATGTGTCATGCAGACAAATAAACAGTAAGTGGATCACTCTCTCACACACACACACACAAAACCGCTGCAAACACATTTACACCACCTCCTTAACCACAAACAAACACAGAAACTCAGAGGATGAGTGCTGTGCGGTCATAGCGGGCAGACGGACAGACCGATGGATGCACGGAGGAGGGGAGAACAAAGAACAGTGTCCTACTGCTGCGGGGGGGAGGCCTGCGTGGCCGCAGCGCCCACACACCTGGCTTGCTGGGCTTGATGCCCATGGGCTGGAAGCCAGTGGTGAGGATGGAGGAGTCGGCCACGTCGGCATCCAGGCCTTCCTTCTTACGCCGGTAGACCAGCACCACCACGATCAGCAGCAGAGTCAGACACAGGGCCACCGCCACCATGCCCACGTACAGCGCCACATCCTCGGCCCCGCTCACAGCTACGAGAGGGAGAACAAGGAGGGAAGAGAGAAGAAATATTTGAATTAATCATCACTTAAAATTGTTTTTATCTTGATTGTGAAGGTCTCACTTCAACATGAAATTATGAAATCATCAAATTTTTTATTTTTTTTGCTTAATGGAACTCAAGTTTGTCCCTGACTGTCTGATGAAGATTTTCAAGAGCTAACAGTAAACAAAACAATTATAACCATCTTTTTTAAGTATATTTAAAAGTCTCAGCCGGCAATGTCAAGTGCTGGAGAGCCCAAACAAAGGAGAAAACATAAGTTTCTATAGACCTCTCTCAGTTGTTTGCATACTTTATTGCACACTACTGCTCAGAAGTTTAGAATCACTTGTCATTTAAGTAGTTCTTGCTATTCTATTTAATAATAGTGTTTTCTTTTTTATTATATGAAACAAACACCAAATGTATTTTAATATGTTTTATTAAGTATTTCAACTTGGGGGAATTGGGGGGAAAAAGCTTTTAAATGATAAATAACACTATTTTAGTGATTTCTCATCAAAGTATCCACCATGAGGCATCAGTTTCTAGAGCAACAGGGAATAATCTAGAATTTCCTAATAATCTCTGGAACCACATNGAGGCATCAGTTTCTAGAGCAACAGGGAATAATCTAGAATTTCCTAATAATCTCTGGAACCACATATAGCTTCTCTAAATGAATTTGATGAAGATTCTCAGTCATCCAGGCGGTAGATATGTTGTATGAAAACTCAGTCAGGTCAACTGGATTCAAGTTTTTAATTCTGAAACGTTTCACCATTCATCCAAATGGCTTTGATTATTAGGGGATTATATTATTATATAATTATAGGGGACAGGTCCTGATCGAGGAGACACCTCCTTCTGTGCATTCATTTCTGCCTGTTGAAGCCATTTGGATGGATGGCGAAACGTTTCAGAATTAAAAACTTGAATCCAGTCGACCTGACTGAGTTTTCATACAGATTCTCTAAATGAATTTGGAATCATCTACAATTTATGTCATGATTCTGGACAATTGTAAAATGTCTTAATTTTTTCTAACTTCTTGTAAATTATTTTAAACCTATGTAGGTGCATAATACTAACAGATATAGAAGAATCATTTTAGACATACATATATACAAAACAAAACTAGTTTTATTGCTGGAACCATTGATTGAGCGACAATGGAAAATGAAGGATTTACTTATGAAATTCTAGCACCTCTCATTGAGTGTCTTGCTCTCTCAAAAGCGTGGAAGAGTCTTTCTCCCAAAAGTACAGTGTGGAGATGACAGCTAAGCCCAACAAACGTCACCGCGTGTGCCTTTGTGTGTACATGTGTGTGTTTCACAGGAGAATGGGATTTGCTACAGCTGTCTTCCTGGGCCGGGGGAATTTGGTGGCGGAGGTGGAAGGCCATTGTCCCAGGGAGCCACGGGGGCGTAATGCTGTCAACTGAACACACTCAAGCAGGGGACATATTCACCAGCGCGGCTTTGTGCGACAGAAAACCGCGCCAAAGGTTAAAAAGTGCTGCAGGATGATTTGTGAGTCAACGACAACAGGAGGAGGACAGGAGCAGAGAGGGAGAGAGAAAAAGAATGAAAATTGGAATTAATGACCAAAAAAAAAAAAAANAAAAAAAAAAAAAAGGAAAGAGAGACGGGATGTGCCTGTGAGAGTCAGCGTGTGCGACGAGCATTCAGCAGCGATCAGCAGCAACAACACATATGGGCGGTTGTGTCAAAATCAACCCGGCTAACATTAGATATGACAGATTTTAATGAATAACTCAAGACTGCGATCTCTTCCTCCACTGTATATGCCCTGCTGAACCTGTGGGCTGCACCTCGGAAACAGCAAGTTGACAAGTTTTAATTGGTGTTAATAAATCTGTGACATGTGAAAGGCACAAATTAAATTAAGAAATGCTAAGAGTCAAAAAAAAAAAAAGGGGAAAAATGGCAAAAGTATCCTGAATTCTTTGCCTCTGTCTCTCATTCATCTCAATTCATATCTTTTTGTCTGTTTGTCCTTGCCTTCTTGTTTTTCCTTGAACAATGCATTTCTTCGGACAAAGCCATCTGACATACAGACATCTTTAAGAGAAACGCCAGAACCTATTTCATGGGTGATTATCTTTGTACAATCTGATACCTTAAGCAGCAGGATTATATGCAGGCAAGCTCCATGGCTGACCATTGTAACGGCGGCGATCTCTTGACATGTAGTCAATTGTGAATGACGGGCTGAAGATAAACAGAAGATGTATTTTGTTCTTGACATCACATCTCCATCTACGCAGAACATTCTTATGGCATGAAGAGTCTTATGGGATACACCCTTCCCCCACCGCTCATCTCGTCCATTTACCTGCCCTCACTCCTCTCTCCTCCTCTCTCTGTGCCTCAGGGGAACACAGAGGTGCTTAACTATAAGCAGCCTGGATAGCCTTTACACTTTCCACAATGAGCTCCAAAAAAGCAGCCAGACTCAGGTTGGAGCTCTCATTAAAGTGCCCAGATCCAATTGTCTTGGAAAGTCAAAGGCTAGACGAGACTGTGATATTTGGACCTCTACCGACGCCTTCTGAAGACAAAACAACACCCATCAGCAACAGGCTGACTGGGCTCTGCTGATTGGTTAAACAGCCTTAGATTAGCCAGTTGTTGTTTATTTTTTAAGGGCAGACCAAAGGCACCCGTCGAACCTCAGATGCAAAGATCTGGTATCTCTACTCTCCCTTTTTTATCCCCTCACATAACATCCTTAGACCCGGACAATAAAGTCAATCAATCAGAAAGTCTTTCTTCCACTCTCCCCCCTCTCTCTCTATTCTGTCTGTAATCTCTGTTGGCTTATCAGAGCATCACTGAGAGAAGTTCTATCTGACCCACCAGGTGTCACATGGAAACGATCCCGCTGCTTGCTGCAACCCTGACCAGCCCTGCTCTTCTGCTCTCAGCTCCTCTGGCCCAAATACTGATTTTCATGATGCCAACCAATAATTGAAAGGACATCCATCACACTTTAATTGACATAGCTAATCAAGTTTTATAATTGGATGGGCTGTACTTTAATTCCCCTCCTATGCATTCCACATTTTTACCCCTTTTCTGGACATTCCATTGTCTATTTCGCTCGATGTAATTGCAAACTAAGAACATTTATCTTTGTCTGTGCCCTCTGTGCAGGATTGACACAAACCTGCCAATAATCTTTGGATGTGATGTTTTCAAAGTTGAACCCAGGACGATCTCTGCTTGTTCCTTTTCCCTGCTTTTGGAGTTGATTTTCTCAGACAAGCTCCAGGGCTGGCTGGTTAGAGATCAGTTTCTGACTGGGGATGGACTGGTATGGACTTATAATTCATCTCCTCTGAGACGATGTACTTGGCTTCTGTTGCAGTTTGGATGCTTGTGGCATTGGCAGTCAGCACAATATCTGTACCTGATAGTCCTCAACTCACTCTGCCTGCTCCTTTCTCGCTCCTGTGTTGATAAATAAAAGCTTAGCAGCCTCCTGCGCCTCTTCCCTGGGCATTTATCAAGAGAACTGAGAATATATTTCATCCCATGGCCAATCCCAGTCACTTGCCTGAAGATGAATAACATTGGAGTTCTTAAGGTCAGGGAAATATGGCTACTAAAACTCTCAAAGTGAACGTGACCATTACTATCTTCACAATACAGTCGTCCCATCTCTCAGCAAGTCCTAGTGAAATATAGCCCAAAATAAACATTCAGCTATTTTTCACGCAGCCTGTGACCCCGCTCTGACAAACAAAACCATGCCCAAACATCAACTGCTTACACACCAAACCAGCCTACTAATTCAGAATAGAAAACAGGCTAATGACAGATAGAGGGTTTTTCTGAATAATCCCAAAATGAGATGCTGTTGCAAATGAAGCTTATTACCTCCATTACACACATTAAGCCAACTAATTGTTTGTATGTTGTCCTAATTTGCTGTGGTCGAGCATACGAGCACTATTGTTTTTCCCACTATCCTGTCTGTGCCCTCTTAACACCTGCCTGCCATTTTGGCTCTGGCTCAGTGCCAACACATTTATTATTTCCCTGTACAGATTTTGCATCTTGGTCTTTGTTTGCCTTATGAAAATGATACTGCCCAGGTCAGATCTGTTTATTTGAGAGCTGTAACATGAAACGTACTGCTGCACGTTGATTCCGCACGCATGCAATTCTCAAAACAATAACCTCATCTAACGCATGCCACTTCCTGCTTAATGAGAGAGATTAGAGATGTTTGTGGGGTCGTCTGAAAGAGGACGTCTTTCGTTGTGGAGTAACTATGGCTCATTCTGCTGTTGTGTTGTTAGATTACATTGGAAGAGAAGGATGCCTTTTGTTTCAGGGGGACGTTTTCCATCTTGGCTAATAGCCTGCAGACGTGTTTGAAGTGTGGGATGCTGACAAGCCAGAACCATCTTGCTATTTTGCTTATTATAATACTTCACACAGCAATTGTCTATGGAAACACATCTGCTGGGAACAGATTGGGACACACATTCTTCAGAGGCCAGCGCTCTGCTCTGCACTGTCAGTGTAAATATTGAGTGAGTATGTGTGTGTGTGTGGGTGTGTGTGAGGAACAATGACTGGCATCTTTGTGTATGTATCTTGTCTCTGTGGGGAGGAGCTGGTGACCTTTGATGATGGGCCGATTGAGCTTCATGGTTCAATGCACTGAACTCTTTCCAGCCAAATTTGGCTACTGCTTGACACACATACACACATGCACGCATAGCGCTTACACATATACACAATACAACATCACACAGATGTCACCAGATATTGAGTTTTATGTGAGTCTGGCTTTCCATGCGTCAGTCTATCTGATCATGTCAATCAGTGCGTGATACATAATTCATTTTATTAATTCACTGATCCGTTTCATCAAGACCCCCATTAAAGCTCAGACTTTACCGTGCAGATCTGCCAAACACTGCAGGATTTTCACACATTTTCCCTACGAGGTGACACCAAGAGACACATCATTTCTGGATGAAAAACTGCAATACCCTCCTGTCTTTGATATCTGTAGGGAGCTACTGAGCTCTCCCTTCATGTCCATCTGTTCGACACTGGACCCTGTGGTGCCACTTTCCACTCAGATGCTGGTTTGTCTCTGTGAGGTCTGCCTGCTTCTAAACCTGACAGTATGCAAATGCCTGTGCCCCATTACTGATACATGGAGGGTGCAACAACACATTCTTGGCTTTTTTACAAGGCAAATGAAACATAAACCAGGTGTGGAAGTTTATACAAACACCATAAACACACATGCACATTGTGAATAATCATGGCACACACACACAAATACAGATATGTGTACTTTCACGGCTAGTTTGACCTGTGGCAAAGACTGTGGAAGGTAATGTTTTAATCACAAGACACATGGTTTAATTTTCAGCTCTAATAACAGGTCTGAGAGCACCAACACAGGTGAAAGGATTGTATATAGCAGTATCACCTACAGTACTTGATACACTAGTTCTAATTAGAACCAATCCTGTTGAAGGTCATGCAAATGGGAAGAGCTAGCAGAGGCCTGCAGTTTAGTCTTTCATCAGTCAGTACATTTACATGCGGTAAAACTTTGATTATACTCTAATTAAGGCAACAAGTGGATTTAAAATATAAATAAAATCATGTAAAACATCATAATTAGACTGAAACTGGCATGTGCTTTCTCTCAGTAAGAGACTTAGATTATGCAATGGTAACAGGATTTACTCTGAATAAGCCACCTCTGCGTGGATTTCCTCACCTGGCAGATTCTCCCTCAAACTATGATTAAGCAATGCGTCATGTGTATTCAATGATCTAGTGGAATTCTATTAATGTAAAATAAATGTGTTCTTTTGCACTATTCTCTGTCTGTGCTCTTTGTCTTGTTACTGCACTTCCTGTCTACATGCACGATGTTAAATGTAGCACCAGGAAGTCCTGGAGAAACAGCATTTCATCCCACCTGTGTACTTGTATATGNTGTTAAATGTAGCACCAGGAAGTCCTGGAGAAACAGCATTTCATCCCACCTGTGTACTTGTATATGGATGGTTTGACAATAAAGCCCTGATTGATTGACTGATTGATTGATTCTGTCCATGTATACAGCTTACTCACATTTTTTGCTTTAATTCCAGTACAGAGAAAAACCAAAGTATAGTGTTCAGTAAACATACTAACAGCGCTTTATGAGATGAAGCCCCACTGTGTTAGATACAGCCAAATCCATCATAAGAAGCTGATGCCATAGAGAAGCAAGAAATGTTCACTTACCATTTGTCTCTTTGGTTATAATACACAAACAGAGCTCATACTGCAGGAACAGTGTTTGAAATGATATCTTGTGTTGTTATTTAATTGAGTGGAATAGTGAAATTAAGTGTTGCAGCATGTGGGTGGTTGTACACTCACTCTGTGGGCACTGCTCGCTGGTACAGTTGAGAGATTGGAGGTCAAGTCCCTGGCAGTCTTTGCCCCCGGTGCCGGGTGAAGGCTGGGTGCACTCTCTGCTCCGCCACATTGAACAGTCTGCACCACACGCCGACCACTTGCTCCACTCACTCCAGCCTCCATCTACTGGAAACAAGCATGGTAGAAAAATGTGTGATGACCAGATACCCAACACAAAACTCAGAACGTTTGGCTTATAATTCACCTCATGGGAAAATAACTTGATCTGAAACACGCTGAACATACTCAACATAACAACAAGTAATTGTTTCTTTCCTGCATACAATGTGGAATTTTAAATATTGCAGTGAGATCAAGATGCAACATTGATGTAAAAGCTGTATTTGCATGAGAGACAAGAACAACTGGTGTTGCCATCCTGTGCAAATCTACTCGCTCCAAAATGGAAACTTTACTTAGGAATGCATTATCAAGGCATGCAAATCCACTTGCACACACGCACAAATCCAGCAGATGCACAGGGAAAACCAAAGCATGTAAAACTGCTGAGGGGAGACATACTGTCTCTATTCTGGTTTCTTTGTTTATTTTCATCATGGAAATCAACTTGTCCAACTAAGCTAAACCTCACAGGTATGAGGCTGCTGTGACCTGGCAGACTCAGCTGTCAACAAGCTAAATCTGTGCAGGGAGAACGACGTGGCCTGGGGAAACTTGATACTCTACTGTGAGAGATTTCAGCTGACGTGCATGGATGCATCTGCACACATACAATTATTACCATTTTAAAAATCCATTATTTTAGAGGGGAAAAAATCTGATCTCCATTCATCTCATTTGTGTTAACACCAAGCGAATTGTCCCTATCTGAACGACAAAAGTACATTCAAACACACCACCATAATTTTCATCTCTCCCTCCATCCATCCATCATCCATACCTGGCTTATCATATTTAGGATGGGGGGCTGGAACTAGGGTTGGACGATATAAACAATATAAAGTCGCATCATGATATAAAAAAATCTTTGATATAAAAATGAGGATGTCAATATAATATCGATAGAAAATAATGCTTGAATACAGGAAGTTAATGATGAGTGAAACAGCCAACAGCGTGTCAGAACTGGAACAAACTAGCCAATCAGGTGGCAGTGTCATAATAACAGCCCACCCACTTCCTCAAAGCAGCATCTTGCTAAACGCCGGTGAACAGCGCAGTCCAAGTTGTGGTGATATCGAAAGTCAGACAAAGATGTCAGAAAGCGATGAGACTCCAGAGGAAAAAAAAAATCTAATGATGACTAAGAAAGGAAAGCAGTGCTGATGAAGCACGGCTGTACAACAAACTTATTTTACTGTCTGCCGCTTTACGGGGTCACACAGCGGCTACTTCAACCCTGCCTCGGGACAAGCAGCAAAGCCCTCAGAGGCAACTCTCTTTTTTCATTTTCCGATTCCCCATTCCAAAACGAAACTCAATTGGCCATTATGTACACGGACCCAAACTACCATACAGTCTGCTTTTTCTGCTGTGGAACCATATGAACAAAAAACAAAAAGATATGAAGACATCGTGTGTACTGTAGCTTTCTTTATTGGAAAAGATATGATGCCAATGCAGACTGTTGAAAAAGAGGGATTTTTCAGTTCATTTTCAGTTGGTTACTTTTTATGTTCAGAACATGCATAAAGAAATTGTTAAAATAAATTTTAAATTTAAGTGACTTGAAATGCAGCAGAATCTTTGCCATATCACAATATATATCGATATCAATATATAAAAAAAAATATCGTGATTAAAAAAAATGTTCATATCCTCCAGCCCTATAGCTGGAGCCATCCCAGCAGCCAGTCAAGAGGCAGGGTACACTGGCCTGTCACATGGTCAATTTAGAGTTTCCAATTCACCTAACCTGCATGTCTTTGGTGGTGGGAGGAAACCGGAGTACCTGGAGGAAACCCACCAGACACTGGAGAAGATGCAAACTCCACACAGTAAGGATCTCGTTGGATTTGAACCCAGGACCTTCTTGCTGTAAGGGAACAGTGCTCACCACCAAGTTACCACGCCTCCTTAATTTTCTAATTGTCATTACTTTCAAAATAAAACATTTGTTGTGAGTTGGTAATAGTTCTAAGGTTATCCTACTATAAAAAATAACTGCAGCTTTACCACACACAGAGAGGGAGGCCATTTTGTAGAGGTGGAGGTAATTTGGCATTGCGGCCGGGGGGGCTGGGAGTGATATTGAGAGTGACACAGCACTGGGCCTTGGGAAGGTTACCATAGGGCTAATGGGAAAAAGAGCAGTAATGAGCTCTCATGGGAAAAACGCTACCATCTCTCTCCCCCTTTCTCCCTCCCCCTAGCCCTCCTAAATATAAGGGTGGAGGGGACGAGACACGAATCACCAGAGCTGCTTTATACACACATGCACACATAGAGTACATGCGTACCTCTATGACAGTAGCACCCCTCCTCCTGACACCTATAGGCAAGGAAACTTTAGCACTCATTAATCCTTGCAATAAAGAGTGCAGGGAGCACGACCCCTAGAGAGCAGTTTTGACCCCTGTGGGTCAGAGGCTTTGGTTAATAAAACATGAGAGCGACAGTAACATGTTACTCTGGGTGGGTTACCTATTATTACATAATGGTACAGAATTATGATGTTATTTGGCTTTATACGAGTCCCTTAGAAAATGAGCTAAAAGGCAGCGCGGGCATATTAGGTCTGCAACACAGGTGGGGAATGTGCGCGCATGAATTAGACCCTCCCACACAAAGTCTGTAGAGTTGTCCATGTGTATCATCCACTGATTGCTAGATAATTTGAGTATGTGTGTGTATGTGTGTATGGCGGGATGCTGACACAGCTCAGGACTCTTTGCAGTCAGATCCATTTGGCAGAGAGAGCAGAACCAATCAGATAATTGTCCTTGTTTGGCATTGAGTGGACCCATCCGTGGGCCAGTGGGCCGATTATCCAGGCTGGGAATGAGAATGATTGAATAGCGAATTACATCCTAATGAATATATTATGTCGCCCCTGAGTTTATCCACACCACTGTGAAATAAAGGGATGAGATCAACATCTGCACTGATGAGGTGATGAAATTCAACTGTTCTTTTCCAGCACAAAGCAAGACTAATGACCATGCAAAAGACATTTTCAAACAAGGAAGAGAGGATAAACTGTGCAGTGAATGAGACACAGATGCTGTGACCCCAGGCAAAAGAAAATCAAAGTAAACAAATGCACAAACATAATTATAAACAGGACAGCAACTATAGAAATTTCATAAGACATTCTTTATTAGGATTAAATAATTTTTTTTCTCTCTTTCAGGTTGAAGATTAAAAATCAAAACCTCTCCTCTTACTTTTCCAGAATAAGATAGAAAAACTGCCCTCAGCTATTCAGTTTTCTACCTTGAAAACCCCAGAAGACTTAATGCAAAGGTACCACATCTGATTTTCAATCATACAGCACAACAGGTTGTAGGTCTGGGTGGAGGGACAGTAATACAATGGCCCAGTGGCAGGCCCCCATTTGGACATGTTGTCAAGTGGAGAAGCAAAAGGATCCCGGCCATTCTTTCCAGGTCGGTAGGAGGGCCTGTTTGAGGATTTGCTGTTCGGAATGACAATGACTGCTGACGGACACGGTCCGAGATCATCGGACACCCGCGGTTTCTGTGTCCTTGAGGAGAACACATGGAGGTAGACAAGTACCACTGAGATCAGCGGGCCGCCCCTCCACTCCCACTGTCCTGTCAACACACATGTGCACACTAACCAGATCTAATCCCACTTCAAAGGATGATGAAAAAAAAAATACAAACTTGTGAAGGGGGCTGATGACCTAACAGAAGTGGGTCACAACAGGATCCATCAGCAAACCTTATTTTGTGTTTGGTTGCTGGTTGACACCCAGGGTACAGAATTTAGCCAATAATGGAACAAAGGCGCTTCTATTTTTTCATGCTAACTGAAACAGTAGAATATACCCAAACCAGACAGAATGAGATGTGAAGGTGGGAGCCAAACAAACAGCGCAGAACGATTAAAAATTGTACGGATACAAGACTCTACAAGACTCAAACCAGATGGCCATTATGTTTTCTCACTGAACTTAAGTGTTTTTCTGCCATTTTTATTTTTCGTTACCATTTAGTCAAAGAGGTTCTCCTACCGATCCGCATTGGTGATAATATTCAGACGCATAAATTCCTGATTCAAATATAGAATTAGACATTTCCCTCCAGTGTAGACAGTAGATATGCGCTAATGCGCTAACATCCTAACATGCATGTGAACAACACGCACATGCACATATACACAGTTAGTTCTAAATGTGTGTGTGTGCACAAACACACTAGCCTGCAAGTCTGTTTATTTACTACCCTAGCACAATTCTCACAACTCCTCTGGCAAGCCTGAGGGATGGGTACAATATTTAAATAATTCAGGCAAGGTAGAAATCTCTTCAGGTTGTTTGCTGTTCCCTGTCACACCAGGAAACAGTTCAATCCATCTGTATGGGCTGGGTGTCCCTGTGTCATTCCCAAAACTAGGCACTAACTATATTCTGATGCTCAGGTAGTTCATCGCTGGAGGAAATATTGGTGTGATCTGACATTTTGCCATGACTGTTGGGTGCGGCCACGAGTCAGTGCAGTAGCAGAGTCGATCAAAAGGCGAGGCATGGGCTGTAGAATTATGTGGGAGACGAGAAAGAAGGAGACATGGGAGGAGAGAGGGAGAGGAATGGAGATAAGCTCTTCCATAGTTTGGCTACTCTCTGTCTCAAGCGTTGATGTGCTCTGCTCTGAGCCTCAGGCTTTAGCCTCAGCCGCCGCCTCCTCCACAGCTCCCTGTGTCTCTCCCAGCATGGAGCCTATCTGATCTGCTGCACAGGCCTCTGCCAACTCTCATTAAACACTTTGGAGAGAGACAAAAATACAGATGAACCCCTCTAGCTTCACACTTCTCTGCTGAGAGGTGGGAGCTCATATTTAGAGCTAAAATGAATAGACAGTGAATAGTTCTGTTGTTGGACAGATTGTTGTAGACACGTGACATCAGTCTATTAAGTATGAAGATGCTCTGAAGGAGTCGTGCTAGTTTTTAAATATAGAACAACACATGGCTATTGCCATTATAACAAAAATATACAGTGTATACTTATTGTAATTGGGTAATGCAGAGATAAATCATATAGGCTTTCCAAGTTGTTGGTTCCAAATTTAAATTGCTTTGTTTTCAGCTAATATTCTTTCCAGCGACAGCACCTCTTTATCCCCAACGTACATCAAAACTAAGAAGCCACCGACATGCTTTACACAAAACACAAACATGCTGCAACCACAAATTAAGCTGAATAAGCAGCTGCAAGGAAAATATAGAAAATATTTTTTTTCTGTAATCCCTCACAGAAATCTCAAAGTTAAATACACCAGAGAGCTAATAATAAACAAAGACAATGGTGTAGATAATTAATGAGGTCTTTAAAGTAGACTTGCATTAAAATAAAGTAGCTCAAAAACAGACACAGCAGAGAGAAATATGGTTCTCAAGGCTAACTTAAAAAAGATCACCGTTCTAAACCCAATTGTCAGTCATGTCTAAATAACTACCATGATGTTTATCTGCAGCATTACAGCTGCCTGTGCAATGCATTCTCTCCAAGTCTCTTTTATTTGGAAATATTCTAAAATCACCAGCTAATGTGCATGAGGTGGATAAGACCTGAAAAGACTATATGCACAGTACTAATTAAAGCTGTTATTCAAGCTGTAAGGCTGCTCTCTGCAAGGCTGGTCTCACCTCCTTGCTGAATGTGACTCTTACTTGACAGCTTCCATTTCTGCATTCAGCCATATAATTCACATGTATTAATCACGCATATAATGAATCAAAGTGAGGACTCAGATGTATTGGCTGCTGGGCTGTTGCTGTGCCTGGTGACAAATGATGGGGGCAGTCAGTTCATCTTGGGGGGACTTATAGGCACATCTGTGAGTACACAACCGAGCCACAATGCCACTTGTGATTGGAAACAACACCCCATCATCCCCAAGCTCATGGTGTGGTGGACTTTGGCCTTGAGGGGAACCCTCTCCTGCTGCAGATAGCTGAGGCTGTCTGCCATTGATGCTCTGTCTGAGACATGTAACAAGTGAGAAAAAGAGGAAGAAGCCCCTCTGCTGCCAAACGAAAGGACTGATAAAGGTGTGACAGAGGTCACGTCGCTGTAGCGTCTCTTATCAACCAAGAGAAAATAGTACTATTTTTCTCAAAGTCTCCGCAAACTGTGCTCACCAGGTTACAATACAATTTCTGTCAAAGCACCCTAAGGGTTGAAATTACACACTTTCTCCTTGTTGGGAGAGACAGAGAGACATGGGGAGGGGCAGGTATTGCACTAACAATAGCAGCTTGGGCTGACATTAATCTCTTTAAGCTCATGGAGGTCACTATCCTGCTTTGCTATGGAGGAATGTCAAGCATCCCTGGACACCCCTTTAATTTCATTATTCTAGCGCTAATAATTCCAAATCCACCCGGATAGCATCCTGACGGCGTGTTACACATTTCTGTTTTCACCGTCTTTCTTCCCCTGCTGTACTCCAGTGGGCCATGTTACTTACACTCCCGCTTGACATCTAGTGATGTCTTTACATGGGAGATGTGTAACACAACACCCTGATTCACTGAGGAAGATAACCTCTGTTTTAGGCAGGGAGAAGCTGCCACTGCTAGAGGTGTTGGATTTCCCTCTCTGCTATTTACCGAGCGTGGGAGATTTCTCCTGTGGTCAGCATGGCTGCAGAACTCCTGCTATGTCCACAAACTGATCTGCTGACAGCAAAACAACCATCCCTTGTACACAGTGATGCTTTCTCGAACTGTTTCTCAGCTCTCTCTCTCTCTCTCTCTTTCTCTCTCTCTCTCTCTCTGTTCCTGCCTTACCCTGTATCTTATTCCATCTGTCTCTATCCCCACTCCCACCTTACGCCTCCCCTTTTCCAATTCGGCTCTCTCCTGCTATCTCCCCCTCCATCAGGGGGGCTAATGTGGACCTGCAAATGAAGCAGCCCAGTCTTCCATCTCAAGCTACCAGAGATCGATATGTGCTGCTCAGCATCAGGCATGACGCTCTCTGCCACTCTGACACTCTCACAAGGGAGACCAGGCAGGCAAATGAAATGCTGTTAACTCCTCAAACGTAAAGGTGGCACGCAGGCTGCCATAATTCAGTTTTTTATTGCCCATATTTACTACACAGCTTGGGCAGCGAACAATAACAAATGTACTAGCTGGTCTGACACAGTGCCGTGGCTGAGACCATGTCTCTTAAAGGAGACAAGTCTATGAAATAAAAAGTAGGGTCTGAGCACAGTGTGAAATTAAAAAAGATATGTGAACACAGCGTGATAACAGTAAATCACTTTCAGTGTGAGGACTTACTTTGAAGACAAACGGGCTCTGACGTTGCTGTGTCAGCGGACTAATTGCAGAAAACAAACAGAAGCACTGCCAACTAAGAAAAGGCTGTAATGCTGGTACAAAAGGGGCAGCCAAAATAAAGATGAACAGATGACTTCTAGATGCAAAAAAGCAAAAAGAAAGCCATGGGAAGCCAAGCGTCACTGGACTAACGGGGTTGCCTGGGAGTTACCTGGACAGGTGGCCACACAGGCACTTTTCTGGACGTTCTGCCCCTCACAGGATGTGCCTCCATTCAGTGGGGTGGGGTTGGTGCAGCTCCGACTCCTCTTCTGCCAGCCACGCCCACACACAGCGCTGCAGGACGACCAGGTGGTCCACGTGGACCAGCCGCCGTTGACTGTCACACCAGCGCCGGGCGATGGAGGGAGGGGGGAGGGAGAAGGTTGGAGGAAGGGATGGATGGATGAAGGGAAAGAGCAGCCAGGATTACCCGACATGCACCAAGGAAAAAGTGTAGCGCTAAGAATAATCGTGATAACTGTTACAGTCTTTGGTTCAGAGCTGCACGGTGGACTAAAGGAAGAACAAGAGCAAAGGGCTGCTTCCTGTGTTCCAGCTGGAATTACAGCCAACTGTAGAAAATAAAATGGCTTCAACAGGGAGCAGAAATTGATAAGACAGGATGCCATCTTTGACCTTATCTTCGAGGAAAGGCAGCTTCTGCAAAGTCTCTGTAACTAGTGGAGATTTTTACAATCCCTCCCTCCAAATTTGGAAAAGCTACGCAGGGAAATTATACAATAAACTCATAAAAAGTCATAATATCATTACTGAAGAAATGCCACTCAAAAATGTCAAAAACAGACAACATGATCTACTCCTCAGAAATGCCACCCCACCTGAAATATAACCATATCATGTTTATTCCACAACTCAAATTGTGTTCTTCTACAGGCACCACTGATTTAAATCTTTTTGTGTCTTCCTTGAATCTCTATTATTCTGTGAATTGCCGATAACAACACTCATTTAATCCTCTCTTGAAAGACCAAGCAGTTCAAACTCTGCCTGCTGAATTCCTGTTATTGCAGCCCCATGCTGAACCGGTGCTCCTGTTCTCAACCTTAACTGTCTTTTGGCACATAATTGGTACTATAGAACTGGATCAGGATAGGTGATTACATCAAATCACGCTGGTTTAATTCTAATCAGCTTCTTCCTGTATTTGCTGGGTTTGCCTCAGCTGACAAGCAACCAAGATTCCTGATTTGTTGACTTGAACGGTAATGTCGCTCCGTCTCTGTACATACTCCCTTCCTAATTTCCCCCTAACTCTCCCCTGCGCTTGTCGTGGCTGAATCATTTCCGTGCCCCCTCGATGCAATTGATTGCCCACCACAGCGAGGTAAATTGCCTGGCAACTCGGCCCCTGATTACCTCTTAGCACAGAGTGCAGTCACACCAGCCAGGCCTTGTTGAGATGCATCTCTGACCCCCTGTTGAACGTCCTCTGAAAAGTCGAGGTTATTATGACTTGCTACACCTAGCTAATGACTATGGTTTTGTTTTCTGGTATAAAGTGATGCAAGAAGAGCAAAAAGTAAATCTTTTGAATAGTACCTCTCCTACTGTGATTTCACCTCAATTAATGCTGCAGTAGAAATACATTTATCATCCTGTCAAGCATAGCGTGATTGGGAAGAAATGAAATTGCACATGCAAGCACCCCAGTAATTTGTTCACAATTGCTCAGGTCTACGAGTGAAAACTATTGACTGACAATCCACAAAAGCAGAACAATGAGTGTGAATGCTCCACATTCATTTCAGTTCTTAATTTCTACATGTGAAAAGCCACACACACAAAAAAAACCTTTTCAAATATCTTTCAACAACAAACTAATAAATTATTATCTACAGTAAGAATAATAGCAGTTTTTGTGTTTTAATTCTGAAAGGTTTAGAGGAGTGTGTGTCTTCTGACTACATGCACAAAATTAATCTATTTCATTCAAAAGTATTTGCTGTAAAAGTGCACATACTTCAATTTTCAATTAGAATTAGAGTCGAACAGCGATATGGACACAACTTGAGTTTTTGTGTAAAAGTGCACAAAACTTTTTTTTAAGGCACTGATCTTAGTTGCAATTATTTTATTACATATTTATATATTTGTTTTTTTATTTCTAAGATTAAAAAGTCAGTTAAAAAAAAAAATACACTGCAGGTGTTTTCCTGCTATAGAGCCCTGAACATAATCTCCTGTATGTACGCATACAGCAAAATTTAATACAAATAATAAAGTCAAATGGATTTGTGGATAAAGTAAGGGAAGGATGATAATTTGTTTAAAATTTCATGACATGATTTTCACATTTCACACTGTACTTGTTTTGTGACTTTGAATCCGTCATACACTCTAAATTCCATCAAAAGCCTTAAAAACTTTGATAATCTATATGGCGGTTGATGCTCAAACTGTGAATCATGAATCCAAATCGTCTGATCTGAGCAGCAAAAAACATGAAAAGATCAAATATCTCTCAGAAACACAATTAAGCCCTGATTTTAGGTAGCATATATTTTGTTTTAATTTATTTGAATTGTATTAGCTGTATAAAACAAACTGTAAAACACAGACAATTAATTTCAGGTTCTAAACATGAAAGTCTGCACAGTTTTTTCTAACTGAACTGATGGTTTTGACACATCAAGAACTCTTCCAAAGTTCTCTTGTTCTGACAGAAATTGTGTGCGACACTTATTGTCTTCGCTGGCAGCCCCAACAAAACAACACGGTGTCAAACGGCGTGCCAGACCGTACACTTCTTGTACACACAAAGTTGCTTTCATAATGCATTCCCATGTGATTACCATCTCTTGTTTGCATGTAGCCAAGAATTAAGCCAGGCTCTAATGTATGCACACGTTAGCCGTGCCAGTACCTTGGGAACCCTCTGTGGTAGAAAATCTGCTGTTTCTCTGCATTTTAATAAAGGTCAGTCTGCTTATCAAACCAAGTCATTATTTACAGTCTGCTGTTAATTTAATTTCTCTTCTCATATTGGATCCACTACAAAAGAGGAAGATTGCAGGCGTGTGATTGGTGATGATGCCAGGTTTGGAGGAATGGTTGCCAATAATATTTTAAGTTGTTCTAATTAATGTGTAGAGACACGACTCTGTTTTTATGTAGGTATTTATGATGCTGTAATACACTGTTTGAACAATAAGAGCTGACTTATGCAAGTTTTCACCATATGCAACATGCACGTAACACTGCTCATTTATCTACATGCAGGAGATGCAGAGGTCATGTAGATATGTGGGTACCAGTAAGCCACGCAAAGATGACTCATTTGAGCTCATTTTAGATCATTAAATTTCAAAGGAAAATACTGGTGGTTTTACACGTTAAGCCCAATAAATACTGCCTACATACACATTACATTACTGACAACCATTTTCCTATAATAAAACTGTATTTTTATTTTGCCAAATCCCTGAGCTTTCAAAAATCAAATGTTCAGGTGATACACCCACATTAAAATTCAGTGTTTTGCCTGCTAACAGCTACGCACGATTGTAGAAGGAACGGTCATTTTAATTTCTGGGTAAAAGCAGTCTTTTTCTGCAACTATATTCCCTGGCAGAGACATATAGTTTCTTTCATTTGGCTTCATTAAGCTAATTTCTACAAAAAGAAATAAAGCCATGTGGTTTGCAGCGATGCATTAATAGCTCAAACCCTTTCCAAGTCTCTACAAGTTGATTTTTATATCATAGTGGAATGAACTGAACCCAATGGCAGTCTGGAAGGTAGGAAAAATAATTCTAATATTTACCGCTCCAGTAGCATGTTTTGGAAAGTGGTTAGCAATAATGTAACATGTATGCTGGCTTCATTTATTGGGCTCAAACATGCAAAATCATCAGTATGCTCCTTTAAAACTCTCCTGTCAAAAAAAAAAAAAAANAAAAAAAAAAAAAAAACAAAAAAAAACTCTCCTGTCTTTATAAGCTCGATATATACAATATAGAGCTTTTACAAGGCTTGTCCTGCTGAAAAAAATTTCACCTACCGTAGACCAGGACTGTGGCAGAGGTGCTTTTGCGGCGAGCCACGATGTTTTTAGCCACACAGGTGTAGTTGCCTGTGTCCGCCAGGCGGGCTTTTTTGATGATGAGATTATAGTCAGCCGTGATGAAGAAATTGGGGTCGCTCACTGGGTCGATCACATCCTCGTTTCTCTGCCACTCCACCTGAAAATATGTTTCAGTGGTCAAATTCAACACAGTGTGAACAGGAATTGTCCTCCCGGCCCACAGTGACCAGGCACGCTGTGGATGACAGACTTTTACACTCGGGAGGTTAAAGCAGTGAGCTACAGTACTTCATTTTTGCTGCAATCAAACATGCAAAAAGGAGAACAAATGTAATGTGGTATGCCACTGATACAACAGAGCGAATTAAATTATTTATATAGTAAATTGATTTTGGGTTTGATTCCTATTTTTGCGTGGAAAACCTCTGTATCTCTGTTGCTGCTGGGGTCTGCGAGCGAACCGAGCGCTTTGTAGTCTTTGTGGCCTCGCACAGAATCCACACCCAATGTTATTCTGTTTTTGGTGTACTCTAAGATTGGCTTCCTTGTTTTCTTGCTCTCGCTTGACCCCCATACTGTCTGGAGAGAAGCTGCTGTACAGTAGCATTGTTGTTGGTATTACTGCCAGTTACGATGCAGCTTATAATTGGGCTTTCTTCCTCTTGTGTGCTATTGCTGTTCTCTCCTGCGGTGACTTCTGCTCCGATGTTCTTTTCTGGTGAACCTTGGTTGGCACCTTCTTCCCCGTTACTCTGCAAACTGTCCCTATGCTGTCGAGCTGTGATTGGCTAGGCTGCCGCTATAGGTCTCTGGGCTGTCTGAGTGGCTGGCTTAACCTCCTCTTGTGTTGTTATTAGAGCAGTTAATGTCTGGCTGGGACTGGGAGGATGCAGCAGACGAGGTGAAACAGCTGGCCTCAGTCTGGTCCTTTACACACACACAGCACTGAGAGACGAGAAGAGAGAGAGTGATGGAGAGAGAGACTGAACAGGAGTGTATGAGAGATACATGGAGAGGAGAGACAGAAAGAATGAGATGAGGAGAGTGAGGCAAATAGACCCATTAATTATGGATAGGCCTTTAGAGATGCCAAACGGGCAGCGAAGCCTCCGAGCCTCTCCTGAGTGATGTGACCAGACGATGTGATATACGACTTCCCAGAGATGTAAAAGAAATAATAAATCAATAACAGGGAATAATTAGAGGTGTAATTTATCCGTGCAGAGCTTTATGTACCCTGGTATATCAGGCAGTGACGCTGATCCAGAGCCACTTTCTGCTCTTTGTCCTACTGGGGAGGAAAGAGTAAAAGGATGCTAGATGTGCACCTATAAATAACATCTATATCTGTGTCTCACCTCGGCTTGTGGAACTCCCTCGGGAGGATGGCAGTGCAGTAACACCTCCTGGTCCAATGCCACCTCTTTACCCTGCGGCTCCTCCTCAAAGTTCTTTCTCAGGTCTGGTGGAGAGGAGATGGGAAAACGAACCAATTAGGATACTTGTACGATCTTGTGAGGTTTAACGAAATACTTACAATGACAAAAGTTGGCCTGATGATATTCCCAATTTATCCACTCCTCAAATGGCCACCCATCTCTTCAGTGAGCATGTTGCACACCAGTTGGCCTCTAAGTCACACAGAGATCTGGTGGCAGCAACCATGTTGCTTATTACAGGCTGCCTGGCAGTTTAAGAGATGCTTGTCTGCTGCCAGAGGGGCCCAGCAAGCAAAAGCAATTGCATTACCCCTCACTCCTCCCTCCCACTCTCCTCTCTCCAGCAATCGCCAAACCTCCCGTATCCATCTGTACGAGGGCTCGGAGCAGCACACGAAAACAAAGCCCTGAGGCACCTGGACAAGAGCTCCTGCAAGCCTGGCTGCCTGCATGGGGCTTCACATTACGTCTCATTGAATGCTCTTAAGGTTGCACCGAGTCCTGCTATATATATTTGTCGATAAGCGCAGCACCTGTGAATTACACAGGTAAAAGTATGTGGAGGGGAAATAAATACAGGTCTATTTGTATCTGATGAGCGAGACAGGCCGCAGATAGCTGGCAGGTTAGAGCAAATCTGATGCTGTGTTCACCGCGGGGTTTGAAGCGATGTGTTATTGTGTTGCTGGCGAATGAGGGCGCGGCTGTGAGCCTCTGGCAAATGCCTTTAAACAGATGTGGAGCCTGTCCTGGCCAATCATACTAAGAGAAGCATTAAGACAAGCAGAACATTTTGCGACTTTCAATTTAATTAAAGGCGATACAATGGGACTGAAGCAGACTTAATGTGTGTACGTGTGAGCGTGTGTGCACGCAGGGTTTTTCAAGCACGTGTGTGTCCTTATCTTGCATCAAACTGACTTTGTTGAGCTCTCAAACAAGGTTGGATAATGAATGTGTGTTTTCAAAACGTCGGGTGGTTTGGAGACAGCTCTGCGTTTGGCTCTGTTTGAAATAATGCATATTTATGTGGGAATTAATAGGCAGAATACTTTAAAATACTCCCATGTAAAATGGCTTCCTCTAATAAAGCTTTTGAGGCTGCAGCGAGGGATGTATCTGTGTTCCCCCGACAGATTTATGATCGCTGCACAGCAATAAATTCCAAATCTGTTTTTATTCTAGTTACTTTCATAGGGATCATTGCTGATATACTGTATCTGGTGAAAAATATGCTCATGAATACTCAAATTTAGTGTTCCACTTTTTTTTTAGCACTGCTTCCAAGCAGATGTGTTGTTCTCTTTTCCTCCTTTGCGTGGAAAATGTGCAGAACCTCAGGAAAATGATTAAACTAAATATGGATCACAGTTAATACACTGAGGAGCGTCAAATCATAACAGCTTCAGGACTAATTGTTAAAAGAAAATTAGTCCTCACCATCCCCAAAAGCTAAAAAACTCACGATAAGTAATAACATCCACTTATTACATAACAGCACGCAATATATAAGCACACCACTTATAATGACAAATAATTTTAAAGGACCATACCCAGTAATTTTACATGTTTGATCCCAACAAATACTAGCATACACATTACTGCCAACCATTTTCTAAAACATACTACCAGAGCGGTATATTTTAGAATTGTTTTTCCTACCTTCCAGGAAACCATTGTTTCAGTTCATTCTAGTACGCTAGAAAAATAAAGTTGTAGAGACTTGAAAACGTGCTTGAGATAAGTAATCCATCACGCGTTATTATTGTTATTTTTTTTTTTAATTGAAGTTACTTAATTTCACCAATCCAACACGGAGCTACACGAAAGAAAATGTATATTTCCACCAGGGAATGTACTCTCAGGAGAAGATGGCTTTTACTGAGAAATTAAAACGACCATGCCTTCTGCAATCCTGTGTGTGTGTGTTATTTTAAGTGGTTGTATCACCCAAACCTTTAATTTTGAAAAATATGGGGATTTGGCAAAATAACACAAAACCAAAAATGCTGTTTTATGTTTTGGAAAATGGCTGGCAGTAACGTATTTATTGGAACATGCAAAATCAGTGCTATGCTCCTTTAAGGTGCACTTACAGGCAATCCTGATGTATGCTTTTTGGCTCTTCTGGGTTCCGGTTGTGCTCCAGGCGACACACTGACACCAGTACTCATCCAGACCAAAGATCTTCTCCACCTGCTGCCTCGTGATATCAATCGTAACTTGCATTATTGGAAGTGCTGTAAAAGAAATACAAAATAACAGTCATAACAGTGCGCAGGGGAGTAGAATAAACATAAGTTGAACACTATAACCTCATTTGATGGTGTTGAAGAATAGCATGAACAAAGGATTCCTCAACAGAGAGAAAACAAATGAGCTGAATTCTTAAGTGTGTTTGTATTGTGACCCAAACCAGCGTACGGCCAAGAAGGACCATTATCATATATAAACACAATGCTTGTTAACTGGGAGAAATGAGAAGAAAGCTCACAACCATCAGTGGTGTAATTTGGGGGGCAGTAAAAAGGCGGCGGTTTGAAAGGGGGCCTCAGTCAGCTGTTTGGGAAGAAACAAAGAAGTGGCGAGAAACCACTACAAAGACAAATAATAAGCCTGACCTGCTTCCCTTGGAATATTAATCCCAGGAGAGGTGAAGAGTTCACAATATATAGTGCATTTCTTCAACACTGTTGATATAGGCAATACAGGGCAAAAATGAGTTTATTGCTTTTCAGGATGGAAGTAAAGCCCACATCAAACAAAGTAAAATCCAGCTAGAAATCTGTATGGCACTGATTCTGCTAAACCATCTAAACAATATAATGTTGTCAGAGTTTCATTATTTGTCTTGTTTCATATTTGGAAACCAATCTTTTCATTTCATTTTCCTTTGACCTTTAATTTGGACCTGTAATCCAGAGGTTTCTTTCATATACTGAGCTGCGACCTTGATCCCTGCGACGTGTCCTCCGTCTCTTTTCCTCCCTCCTATGACGAGATTGCCCATCTTTTCCTTTAGACTCCAGCTCTCTTGTCAGATCTTTTCTCCGGAGTTTTTTTTTTTTTTTTTTTNTTTTTTTTTTTTTTTTTTCTTTCAAAAGAGAGGTGTTGAACCTTTCATACGAACATTTTATGCTCACAGAGGACACATATTGTACACGAGACTGGCGGAGTAGCACATACAGCGCTGTATATTTGCGTCTCAATGGAGAGCAGCTCTTCAACTGCTATTTACATAAAAGCACTTACTGACACTCACACACTTCTCTTACACACTTGATTTGTCAGCTAATCATTTCCAGCTCCGAGCCGAAACTGACTGAAGCTGGACTAAGTGGCACCTATCAGGGCATCAAACCTATATAGCAATTACACAAAAGCACTTGCACCAATACAGGGTATTCATCAAGCCAAAATGGGATAATTTGTAAACAATTTGAGGCAAAAGGGGCGTGGATTTACTAAGGCTCGTGTCGGGCTGGTCCCATGGTGACATGAGCTGTCATGAAGGAAAATGCTGTGGATCACTGAGGGTCACTGGCAGAATCCCAACATGTATTAGCAGCTAAATGTTGTACAAGTCACGACGTGTGCTCTCAGTAAATGTGAGTATGCGTGCATTGAATCCAGCCTTGAAGCACCACAGCATCAACAACATCCCATACAACAGCCCGTGTGCACGATTTCACCAACCTGCACTAATACTCGTTCCCTCAGTCACACACATGAGAAAATATATGTACATGGCCAAGTAGGTTCTAACCCTGCTGACACAAAACTGGAAAAGAAAACCAGCTTTTAACTGATTGATGTGAAATAAAAGGCTGGATGGATGACTCTCCCTCTCTCTCTCTCTTTCCCTCACCCTCTCTCTCTCCCTCTCTCTCTCTCTCTCTTTCCCTCACCCTCTCTCTCTCTCTCTCTCTCTCTCTCTCTCTCTGGGGTGTGTGGGACAAGGTAAGATAGCAGCTAAAAGCTAAAACAAATGGCTGAAGTAACAAAAAGGGCACTTCAAAGAATGAACAAATGGAGCAAGATAAAGCCCCTTCTTCCTTCAAGCCAGCAGTATGGCAGCAAAACCTTAAAAAATAAAGTCCCGAAAAATGTACATCCTACAACAGGAAACACAGTTAAGAAGGCAGGAAAAGGAAATCTCCATAACCTCAAAGGAAATGTCCATGTATGTTACACAAATACAGTGGTTGCTCTCACTGAAGAAAAAATAAATAAATTAAAAATAAAATAAAATATATATATAAACTTTGCTTGGATAACAGTAATATAATTTTTATTTATATGAAGCAACTTGCAATTAGTATCTCCCAAATGGAGGAAGGATCAGGGAGGAAGCTTTGTATGTTTGATTCTGTAAGGGGTTTGATGTGTGATGATGTGTTAGTCATTATTAATATCCTTAAAGAAAGGAATCATGCATGGAAAATGGAAAAATGACCAGCAGAGCAACAGCAGCTCAGCTGTAATGTGGAGCTCAAATACAAAACGGATCTGAAACGTTCCCTCAAAATTTAGCATCAAATCAAGCAGTAAACTGAAAGAAAAATGGAACAATGGAAGTTTTCAGCACCCCTGCTTGTAGGCTGAACTCACAAAATCATTTCATGTGTAAATACATACATTTATATTCTGGAAATAAGCTAGTTTTACTAATGCGCATGGTTCCATTTACAGCTGAAATTCATTTCATTAAAGCAATTCTTCATTTTTGAGCAATATGGTGCAAGGAATAAAGATTGGTATGGAGATGCAAAGCATGAACAATAGCAACCTGAGGTGAGAAATCCTAAGAAGAGCAATTTGAAGCTCTGCTTGCCAGCATAATTGCATTCTGTTTCCTTATCTCTTCCTGTCTCCATAATTACCTGCTTTCTGTGTCTGACACCTTCCAGTAACACTGCTGTGAGTCACTCTGTCCAATTTCACTCCAATTAATAAGTAGGACAAAATAATCTCATCACTTTGTGAGCAAAATTGGACTGTTTACATTTGTTGATAAGAATTAAAAACACTGGTATTTTATAGATATTGTGCAAAAACAAATTCTATTTGGAGAACAATAAGAAAAACTAAACTTTCTTGAGTTTGTGACAATCACTCTAACAACATGGTGAATACTTGCATGGATGCACACCATTGACATGTGCACATGGGTGCGCCAGGTAAACACATAAATTGCATTAGGAAACAGTGTCAAGGTTGATTAAATCCTTTCAGATGTTTTTTGTTTGTTTTTCTTTAAAAAGAAAAAAAATGAAATTACTGTATTTTGTCAAACAAATCAAAATGACTTCTGCTCTCAGGTTAGAAGATGAAGCAGGCTACACAGCACATAACAGTGCAGTCTTTCAGCTGTTATTATTATTTTTTTTTTTTTAAGNAAGCAGGCTACACAGCACATAACAGTGCAGTCTTTCAGCTGTTATTATTATTTTTTTTTTTTTAAGTTTTTTTGAATATGCAGAAAACAAAAGTGTTAGATACAGTGTTAGATTAGATCAGCAAATGGTGGAAAGGTTTTTGAATAATTTGTGGAGTGTTTGGATTCATTTAACCACTCCACATGTGAGCAGCTAAAAGTTTCTATCTCTGTTTCTATCTCTTAGCAAAGTCAAGCAGAGAACAAAGATCCCGTTAAGTCAGTGGGTAAAATTACCTCTAATGATACTGTATTTGTTGCATCTTAGCAATTTTCACATTTGGGCAAAGATGAAAAAAGTGTTTGGGAATTAACATTTGTTTGGGATTATTAATGGAAAAATGAGGAGGTATCCATAGTAACACCACTCACAGCAGTTTAACTTATAGCAGATAATGAAAAAGTTGTTGATCTCTAACATAAGTTGACTGATGCTGCATGTAATGTTTTGATTCATTTAAGCAAAATCTTTCTGGAAATCTGGTATCAATATTGATTAAAAATAGTATGTTGAACTCCTATAATATATTAGGAACTAAAGAGAGCAAGAAGAAATTTCTGAAGATGGTGAAGATGCACTTAATATTCCCATTAAATGCTAATTAAACCATGACACGATGCCCTCAGCTTTCTGTTTGATCTGCAGCCCAACTGTAACTCATACGCCAAACCTTAGATAAAAATTTTAGGCTGATTGTGTGTTTGACATTATATAAACCTTAGCCTTAGTGTGAACCCTGATGTATTTGTATCAGCATGCAACTGGGCAACTTACACAGATTTCTGAAACTACACACATCTCTAAGATTCATATCACGGTATAAAATAGAGAGAGGCTAACAGAAAAATGCATGTATCATTAATGAGCAGGTACCCATACAGGCAGCTCCTTCTTTTTGTTAATTAATACCATATTCAAACACAAACCCAGTGTTTGGTGATGGATATTAAACACATTCAACCATTGTTTGAGACATTCGCACAAGCCATGGGTCTGCATTGCATTTTCATACAGATTATTGTTAAACCACATAGATATAAAGATTTATATTTGCTAAACAGTTAACTTTCAGTTTATTAAAATGGTTGAGCTTTTGTCATCTTAATCAAACAAAATAAATGACAATGTAAGCATATTTGGTGATATTTTATAGATTTTTAGCCCAGGCTAGAAGCAGTTTGGATGTTGTCAGGTTGGAGGAAAATGCAGGTTTCTTTTCAATGTGTTATTGTCGAAGTCTAAAAGCGTTATAAGTCCTGTGATTATTTTCCTCACATTTCTGTCAGTCACCAATCTGTGTGAAGTAGACAGGGAGCGTGCAGAGGTTGGAGGAGCAGGTCTTGAAAATGTCTTGGTTGCAGACTCCCCTGGGCTCAAGCTCAAGAATAGCAGTGCAAATTCACCGCTGCGCATTAAGAGTCTCTTGAGTTTTAACATATGAAATAGAAGGAATAAAAGAAGAATAGAAGGATGCAGAGTGGGTGAGATCATTAATTAACTGACCGTACTATTGTGTGACAGAGCTTTTGGTGCAAAATCTTGAGGCAAAGCAGTACAATACTACTGAGGCACCAGTTTTTGCTTTCCAATCTGTGGCAATGAGAGCTTTATTTACACATGTACTCCACTGAAATGTACGAAAGGAACACTAACACTCTGAACAAAAGACAATCACACTGTGAGTGACATGAAGAAGTCCTACTCTGTGTGTGTGTGTGTGTGTAGCTTCCTTCCTCCAGAGACAGAGGTTCAACACACACACACACACACACACACACACACACACACACACACACACACAGGGTAAACATCATTGGACTCAATACCGGGTGAGTCGATATTGGGCTTGTCTGAGCGTGGGACTTTATTTTTCTCTCCCTCACTCTTGTTTTCGCAGGCTGTGACCTCAATTCCATAGGGGTCATTTGCTTATCAAAGGCAAGGACTGGAACTTGCAGGTTCTGGGTGTGTGTTCATTGTGGCCAAGGAAATTCAATTAGGCGGCATCCCTACTGTGTGTTGCTGGGATTCATCAGCAGATATAGGAGGATTAGGGTTGAGTGACTCTACATCAGGAGAATGCACCATTTCAAGGCGGAGAGTTCACAATGGTAGAGAGGGGGACATCACAGATGAGCTCTTTTGAGAATCCTCTGTCTACACATCCTGGCAACCAGTCAAAAGAATGCTGTACGTGTTTCATTTCTTCCTGTGGGTCTTATTTGAACCGGATGGCATCAATGTCATCAGCAGCTCCAGTAGCATCCTCAGCTCCTTTCAAATTAACAACAATGTGCGTGTTTTTTTTTTTTTTTCNTTTTTTTTTTTTTTCCCCAGACCAATTATTCTTACCTTTCCTACAGGAACAAAATCCTGTCACATAGCCAGGTTGTCTAGCTAAACAGCCTGTTGAAACAAGTCTGAAATAACAGGTAGAGAATGACCTGAGCCATATTTCCATGTGTAAATAATCCAAAGTCAACCCCGGGTCACAGAGCCAAGGGCATGTTGGCCTTATCATCAAGTCCTATGACTGAATCAAAGCTTCACCCATCAAACTTCCATTATCATGTAAAGCAGGGTGGGTGATGGGTGGCCCATGCTGCTGGATGTTGTGAGTTGAGAATCATGGTTGGCATAAGCGTCTGTCTCTAAGCATGGACAACGTGGCCTTCTGAGTGAAGCATGGCTCTATTAAAAAGGAAGGGGAGGGGAATGAAGGGAGAGAAAGAGAGAGAGAGAGGCAGCAGGATCCATAGAGAATGCAGCAGTCAAGTTTACCATTCAGAAATTCTAGCGAGGTTGAGACTCAGTCAGTGGGACAATGTTCTGGGTCAAGACTCTGCCTCTGGTTATGACCAGCTTTTCAAGAGCTTCTTTTGATTGAGCTGTCCATTTTCCACAATGAATGCACACTGCAAGGCCCCTGCTGATGCTCTGAATGTCGTTACAGATTATTCATGGCTGACAAACAGGCGACCAGATAGTGCTCCAATCAATCCGGATAGGTTCAGTCCAATGCCACTCCAAGGAGACTCAGGTGGAGCCTCAGCAGCAGTGTAAGAGGATTCAATGATGCATGACAAAAGCAAGGCTAATGAAGGGACAAGTCAAGGTGCTTGTTGTCTTTAAACCATTTGAAATTTTGCTTCATGATTTCTCTCTTGTAACTGCAATGAAAGTAATGTTTCTCTAAATTTGATGAGTTTTAAATTGTCTGGATTGAAGGATTGCATTCTCATTTCTAGGCTGAGAAAAGTCTTTCAAAAATCCATCGTATTGTTGAAAAAGTGCCTTTTGCACCGCAGGAAATTTTTCAGGAATCTTTGCAGGTAATTGGGAATGTTTCACACCAAGGAATGAGGTATAATTTTGGTCCTGGAAGTATAATTTCTGAACCTTATTTAACTCCTCCATCAGGGATACTCCGACTGTTCAGGAGGTGCTGGGTGGAGCTGGAGCCTGCAAGACCAACCACTGCTGATTGGCCTAATGAAAGCTTCCCCAGGCGGACAACACCATTTTTAAATACTCATATTTAGGTTGTAGTAAAACAAAAAGATCTGGCTATGTTTAGCAAATCTCAGAATAATGTGGGAGTCCAAAGAAATATATTTTAAAATGAAACAAGACCACAAAATAATGCATGGTCCTAGTAATCAAAGTTATAAATGGCTCAAACAAATGTAGCATGGGCCCTCAGGATGAGAACTTGCTAGAAAAGGTAAGTTGTGTATTTGTGCTGTGAAAATGAAATCACTTGCTCTGACTTCCATAATCTTCACGGTACTTGGACCACAGTGGGAAACCAAGGAAGGAACGTGTTGCATTAGACAGTTCCAGTTAAAAACGTTCTGAATTTAATTCCAAACTTTTTTCCAGAAATACCTAAAAAGCATTATCACTTTTCTTAGTTGCTGAAAGGTCGACATTTTGGAGATACAAGGTTTACAGAGGACAGCGACAATATGTGTCATGTGAAGTGTAAACAATGACTTTAATGAGATTTTAGGTTTTGAGTGAATGTTGTTTGAACTCAGCAGTATTCCTGAATAACGATTTACACCCTTCGCATCCCCCGAGAGAGTGAGATCCTCACTCTGCAAGAACTTACACTGCCATATTTCTCACAGACACAACACCCACCCAGGTTACACACACAGGATGTCACAACAATGCAACACACTGTGTACATAAATGAGGCTCAAGTTGTGTTTTTACTTACACAGGTGTTTGCAGGTTTGAAATGTGATAATGAATTTACAGAACTTTCAAAAGCTTTTCGCGTTACCAGACTTCACCCTCAAGAGACAATAAAATCAGGCTTAAATTTATGTATTTTACACTTAAGTCTGTGTTTCCGCTGACATTTAAAAAAAGCCAGTACTGATTATATCAAATAAAAAAAATATTCAAAGCTAGGGATTTTTTGTTTTCACCTTTCCTCCATAATTAGTTTGCCTAACCCCTCCTTAATAGCATACACACACAGCTATGGTTTACCACCGTGCCCTTACCAAAACGCCCTAGTTGTAATTACTCTCCATCCAACATCCTGACCTCCATGATTGGCAAGAGCAGAATGTTGTAGATGCCACAGTCTTCCGGCTGGGACTGACTGGGACCTGCTTCTTTATCTCCTACGCACACCTTGTCCTACCTCATATGAGAACACGTCTGAGGTGAAGGCCTTGAGCACTTTGCTTCTGCTTCCATTACATTCTGCAGAGTGGGAGGATCTGATAGAATGTTATCCACATGAAAGCCGTGATAATTTGCTTGGGCTAACATGTTTTTCTCCCCCTTGTCTGACATGGCCTTGGGCGCTGAAGTAAATAAGGAATGCTGCTGCAGGTAAGTAAGCCTGGCTCCCATCTGGCTACTGAGTGCTCTGTGCCATAGAAATTGCATTAGGGTTTTTATCCTTCCCTCCACACCATTGGTTAGTTCCTCTTGGGCCTTTGGGCAGCAGTGTTATCTGGGTTAGAAGGGTTTTTGATAATCCAATGAAGGTGTGTGGGCGAATGTAAATGTTCACGCCAACAACAAACAGCATTCTCTAAGAAGCCAGAGAGAACACAAAGGTTATAATAAGTTTTTTTTTCCCTGTATTTTTGAGGTGCACAACATATTAGCACTTCTGACATACAGTATTTGAGTTAAAACTCGTATTGGAACCACTGTTGCTAACTTAGCGGATTTGTTGTGACTGTAGATGTAGACTTTTAAGACCCCATTTTGCAACTTTAAAAAAAAAAAAAAAAAAAAAAAAAAAGCTTGGCGACTTCTTGGGCAGATATCAGCGACTTACAAGAAGAGAGTCGCTAATCAAACTCAGCTATTACGTCCCTCATGACTGTGGTTGCGACTGTCTGGGGCTGAGACAGGCTGCATAGGGTGCATTCTGTGAGTGTGTGTTGAAAACATGAATAAGTTGTACATGTGCATGCCAACATTCATAACAACCAATTAATAATCCCCATTGTGTGCCTGGGAATCCAAGAACGCTAAAATAGATTTTTTAACTCAGAATTGGTTTATTGCATGTAGTATTCACAAAAATCTATCTATCTATCTAGATAGGGAACAATATAACCAGAAATCAACATTTTATGGCAACTTCAGAAGTCGTAAAACAAAACAAAAAAAAATTAAAAATAAAAAAAGATATGCAAATCATTACATGTTGATAACCTAAATGCAAACTGGCTAATGACATCATCTAGTAACTTTTGGAGCAGGCCATAGCAACTGTCCACAGAAAAGACTTAGTAACGTTATTTGGAACAGCAATAAATAGCCACAATGCAAAAAGATGAATTGTATATTTTATATTGCTAAAAATTACATATATCTTACACAATCTACTATTTTCACACACATATACGTCCATCTTGCTTCATTTTATTGGTCTAAATACTCAAATACTGAGCCATTTAATAAAGATAAAGAAGGAAAACTGACGATGAAAACTTAAGTCACAATTTATAATTCCTGCAGCTGCAACATTTTGATGAGAAAATGAGAAAAAACAAACAAAAAAAAAAAAACAATCCCTACAGAAATGGAAACAGAAAATAATCTACCTTTGTACCTAAATCTACCTAATTTACCTTTCAGTTACACTCCAGTTGCTCCTTTACCATTCATCTAGCAGGGCTCCACTGCACAACCTTTCTGCTTCAACACATAATGGAAAAGAAAAGCATTTCAGCCTTTAGTCAAAGTGAGAACAAAAGCAAAAAGAAAACTACATTGCCATGTTATGGAATTATAGTAATGTTACATTATTAATGTCATGGCTGAGCTGCCATAAATACCACTGACTTTATACGTCATATGTAAAACCTCAGCATCAACAGTTCATACTGAAAGAGTAATGGAGGCTCTGTGTGTGTGGTGTGTGTTGATTATTGCCTCTGGAGCAATTTTCTCTAAAGAAACCAATACACTCAACTATCCATTGAGATAATCTTTCCTTGTTCTCCAGGTTCTGCTGCCACTAATCGTGACTGACCACAGCCGCTGGAATGGGACAAACTAAGCAGCATGACTTAAAAGATATGGCTGATGTTATTTTATCTTTTTTTAATCATAATCAACAGACGCCACTGAAAGAGCAAGTGGGTAGCAATTGGTAGAAGGACTACGTCTCCCAATGCAACATTATAGCTCTTTTATGTGTTTTTAATAGTTTTTGGATGAAATGGAGTTCTAAGGCCCAGAGGCATGAGCTATATTAGGCTTTAGCTACACAAACAACACTTAGTATAATAAATTCATTGTCGCTTTTGACTATTTAAATTGTATTTGCTAACGGTGCGTGGGGATACAAATTAACAGGTTTCTGTAACACATTACTTCCAGTAATGCTGTATTGTAATGCATTACATTTTAAATTTCAGTAATTACATGATTACCGGTCAGGTAAAAACTGTGTTACAGCATTACAGCTGCACAGAATGGTACTCATTATTTTATTTGAACCTAAATCTCATAATGGTATCTACGTTATTAATATGCAAGTTGTGTCTAGGTCAGAATTTCCTCTCCAAGGCAGAAAACTCCACAACTCTGTGAAGAAAAAAACTTACAGCAAAAGAATCTCATCCCACTACAGATAACAATGAGAGAGACTCAAACTTCAAAATAGGCTAAAGGCTGCAGTGTGCTTCCTCCAACATACAGTCGGAGATTCAGAGGTGACGTAAACCCGCTTTCCACCAGTCAAAATTTAATTTTTGGAGATGAAAATGTTTCTCTGGACATTATCTACCTGTCCACTACATTTCATGAAAATCCATCCGTAACTTTGAGATATCCTGCTAGCACACAACAGATAAATCTTCTTATGGATCCTGTGTGATCCAGAATACTATCTGGATCACCACCAAAACGAGCAGATCTTTTTGTTTTAAAAAAAAAAAAAAAAAAAAAAAAAAAAAAGTCACAAAGCTAAATTTCATTGAAATTCTCCCATAAGCATTGATTTTATCGGCTAAAATTGTCTTCTGGATTCTGGACACAGAATATGATCTGCAAATCATCATCATCTCATATATCATCTTCAAATTTTAATAACATCTTCCTCTCAACATTGTCTATCTGCCTCCTAAATTTCATCCAAATCCGTCAACAACTTTTCGAGATATCCTGCTAACAATCAGACAAGCAAACAAATGCAGATGATCACATGACCTCCCTGGCGAAGGTAAAAATAGTATCTGTAAATTGCCCTGGAAACCTAAACCTAAAATTAATACCTCATCACCCTGCAGATGCATCACGATGCAGTCTACAAGATTCTCATTCTAATATGGACAGTGTAGGTTTGTTTAGAATCACCAGTGATGGTGAAAGTGTGCTGTACACTGATTGCAGAAAGGCACTTTAAATATTGATTTCTTTGTTCAAATGTAACTATTAATTATTAAAACAGTAGATGCAGGCAGAGAATTGTGCAGTTTATAAATAACCTGACACGGTAAATTGGGAAAACAGAGTGAAGGAGGCATTCTGAGTTGGCTTTGAATTAAACAACACACAGGCATCCTCCATGTAGAAAATAGCTGGACTGATGTAAAGAAAACAATATTAACTAATCATTCAAAATTGATGAGTCCAAATACAATATTAAGGTATTAAAATAATATGCAAAGGTTTACCAAGATCATAATACCCAATGAAATCCATTGTTTCAAAATAAATAAAAGATATAGAAGAAGTATATTTCTCTTTCAATAGCCTTTAACGCTCCTTAAATTACTTCTGTATAACTGTAAGGTTTACATGAACTTGCTGATTACAGTATATGTAAACAAAGGATGCGCTGATGTAAGAGTGGCTCAAAAAATTAAATTCTAAGACTTCATTCCAATAAATTCTAAGAATTGTAAGAAATCTTTCACTTGTGCTACTTTTCCTCCTTTTTTTCACCATGAACCTTTTAAAATAAGGTGAATTGAAAGGGATAGGTGGCCAAGATGAGAGGAGACGACTTGGTCAGTTAATAATGAAAACATGCTGACACACTTTAAGGTTCAATGTCAAATGCGAAGAATTTTCACAGAAATTTAAGTGGATCTGTCTCCTGAAAACTGCTTAACTGCTTTAAATGCCTCAATGAAAGGTTTTCCACAAACGCACGCAGCACCGCCTCTGCATCATCTTCTTCTTCTTCTCCTTCTTCTTCTTCTGTGTGCCTGTTTGACATTTTGAACACATCATACTGAATCCAGAGGCATTATGTGGGTAGAACACTCTTTAACTGGAACGTGCATATTGGGTTTTTATATCTTGTGACATGAGGTAGAAAACATTTGTGCTTGTTATTTGTCCTGCCATTCAACTGACCTGAAAGTACAGCAGCCTGGTTCTACACAGGCTGCAAATAATTGGAAAATAATGTATATACTTGGGCTGCAAGTAATAATTCTTTCATCTGTTGCAATTTTACCAATTAATTGATTAATTGTTTAATACATTTATCTAATCTATCTACCCATCATAAGTCCTAAGTTTAGTTTTTCATGTGATCATTTTGTCTGACAAACATTTAAAAAATCCAAAGATGTTTAATGAGATGGTGAAAAGTTGCTTCATGTTGCTTCTTCATGTTTGAGAAAAGCAACCAGCAAAAGTTGGGCATTTTTACTAAACAGACCATACCAGTGATTTTGCAAGGTTGAGCCCCATAAATACTACCCGCATATGCGTATAGTATTACTGACAACCAATTTCCAAAAAATAAAACCGGATTTAGTTTTCATGTTATTTTGCCAAATCCCTTAATCTTTCAAAATCAAATGCTTCAGTGATACACCCATCTTAAAATTCAGCATTTTGCCTGCTAACACGTATGTCCAAATGCAGGGGATGGTTTCTTGATAAAAGCCACTTTGTGTTGGAATTAGTATATTCCCTGGAGACAAACATTTTCCTCTATCCAGCTGTGTGTTTGGACCAGTTAAAGTAACTCTGACAAAAAATTTAATAGATATCATGAATTAATGGATTACTTATCTCAAGCACGTTTCAAATCGCTACAAGTTGATTTTTATAGCATACTGGAATTAACTAAAACTAATGGCAATCTTGAAGGTAGAAAAAAATAATTCTAATATTTACTGCTCTAGTATATTTTGGGAGATGGTTGTCAGTAACACATTGTGTATGCAGGTAGTATTTATTGTGCTCCAACATGGAAAATCACCGGTATGGTCCTTTAATGGGGCAGCACGGTGGTTTGGTGGTTTGGTTAGCACTCTTCCCTCACATCAAGTAGGTCCTGGGTTTGAACCCAACTTTGCATGTTCTCCTTGTGCTTGTGGAGGTTTCCTCTCAGTCAAAAACAAGCAGGTGAGATGATTCGGAAATGCTAAATTGGAAGTGTGATGGAAGTGTGAACGTGAGTGTGAATAATTTTGAGGAGGTTTAAGTGAAATCAATGGCCTGGAAAAATTTGCTTGGAGACATTTTGGAGACATCCAAAGCCTTCTAACTCTAACAGGAACAGTAGTGGCATTTATTTTTAAGTGGCAGAAACGCCCATCACTGGGACAGTTCCACCCGCTGTGGGATGCAGATAGCACAAGTGTTCTCAGACACACGTCTGCATCAGCACCAGGCCCAGGTGGGGGGTTGGCAGTTGGTTTGCGGAAGTGTGTGTGAGTTGAAAGATATCTCTGTAGAGGATGCAGGTATATAGAATGGATAAAAATGACTTGTTTTAGTTATTATCAGTTGTGGCCCTGATGATTAAGTTTTCAGCATTAATATAACCTACACTGATTTAGGTGTACTTGATAATGCAGGCAGTATTCCACTCTCAACCAGCCTCTTTTTGTGTGGCGCTTTCATAGAATGTTGTTTAAAGCAATTTTTCTGGGCTCCTTTTCATATTTTATACAATTGATGGTGAAAAGTTGAAGCTATTCTTCCCACGGTGCATAAAAAGCATTTTCAGTACAACACTACTATAGCAAAACCCAGGACAGCCTGCAGCTCCTGGTTTAAAAAGGAGTAGAACGGTAAGATGCTATTTGTTGGAAGTGTGTGTAAAATACCTATAGTGAAAGTCTCCTTGGGGCCAAACACACAAAGCATTAGCTGTCAGCCACTGAGTTTCTCTGCCTATCAAAAATCTCCATGGACTATTTAGCTGTCAGCTCCCTCGCCGCTCCTCCTGGCTCCACTATTTTTAAACGAATATGAGCAGAGCAGGTGCTGATTGACACCACAAACTCCCACTCTGTCTCCTTCCGTCAGCACAACATCCACTTCTTTCATTTCAAAGGGTTGTGAGGTAAGTTGGAATATAAAATTACAATACAGTAAAAAAAAAAAAAAAAAAAAAGTAAGAAGAAATTATCAAAGTTCAATGCCTATCATGAAACTAGCAAAGCAGTGAGGTGGTTTACAGGCCCTTCTCTGCTAGACTCGGAATCCCACTGTGTTTAAATGGTGCATTTTGTGGCCTATTATAAAAAACAAGCACATTTCCAACTCTGGCCTCTATTTGCTCAGCACAAGGGCAACACAGATAGCCTGGGTAATGTATGTGCTGCATTTCAGCACAGCACACATATCACGTTTTATTCAGATGTCTCAGTTAGGGCAATGAAAGTTCAGAACTCCAGTTGTACAGATCTGAGCAAATAATTCCATGCAGCTCTGAGGACTAAGCCGCTTTCCACAAAGGTACACAGACCCGCTGTGTGCCAATGGAAATGTGTTTTACTGCAGTACTTCCAAATTCTCATCATTCCAAGTCCAAAGCTGAAATATGTTGCAGGAAAGAATCAGTGATGTGCTATTTCATTGCATTTGCTGCACCACAAACAGATTACATTTGATAACGTCCGTCTTTACCACATGGTGTAAATAAATTTGATGCTAAGAGTGTTGAACTCAATCCAACTTTCAGTAAGGCTACAGCTTTTGTAATACTGACAAATACACAATTACATGAGAGAAAGCCGGTAATGTTTTGGTGGGAGGACAAAGGCTGTGCGCGTGGGAGAATGGAACCCCGGCGTTGTTGTTTGACAAATGGTAATTACCATTTTTCACTTTTGTTCCACTAATTGCAGTTAATTCTGAAAGTCATTATTCCTGCATGTCAAGACCAACTTCAAGAGTAGCATACCCTTCTTAATCCATTTCCATTTAAGAATACAGTAAGAGCTAATCAGATTTAAGAGGCACGGCCTTTGTATGAGTCCATCAGCTTGATCAATCAGCAAAACTTGTTTTTGACCCCGTCTGCCTCACTTTACTCACACTGAACCAAACGCATCTGCTGTCTCAAGGCCAGACATAGACTTCAATTAAATTCCCTTTGACTCCTTTCTCACTCCTCGCTGTGTTGGTTCGCTTTGAGAAAGCTCTGGCTTGACACAAACACGCACAAGAGGACAGATTCTGGGCTGCGCTGACCTGCTTGAGAAGCCTAATAGAAGGCGCTGGCAGATGTGTCACGGGAACAATTCACCTTGCCATCTGTTTTTCGGTGCTTCATCACCAAATCCTTCTCCCTCTGTCCCGCCATCAAAGACAGGATGAAATACAAGTCCCATTATGGTGAAGCAGCTAATAATGCATTATCAATTCGTCCCTTTGGCTACTGATCGATGCTTACCAGGTGGTACAAGGCCATTCTGTTCATTTAGGACTATATCGTCCTCTTCCCCCAATTCTCTTATTTCCTTGTGTTCATTAGATGCTGGCTCTCAGGCCTATCAGGTTTTGCTTAAATTGCAGCAGGACTGATCTTCAATATTCCATTAAAGATCATGTTTAATCACTGCTGAGCTGCCCCACTGCCATTAGAGAGACTTGGAATTTACCCGAATTAACAATATGATCATGCTGAGCTGGTGCCTATGTTCACATTTGGCTAAATGTCGAGATGTCATTTATGCACCGCAGCTCTACTGTAAAGGTGAAGGTATTTATCTCCATTCATGTTGCTGACCTATACAGGACAGAGGTGTTGGAGACAGGAGGGAGGGAACATGAGAGGTGATTGGATGCAGTAATGCCATGTACTGAGGTATTAAAATAAAGGTTAGCGATTTTTTCAAATAATCCTAGTTTATCTCCCCTTAGAATTATGTCGTCAAATTAAAACCCAGGATATAGTCGATCAAAAACAAATATTTTTTACAAATGAATCCTCGCTGGTTTGCAGATGAGTAAGTTAGCTCTGTGGTACCATCACACTTTATTAGAAAGTGATAGATGGTTTTAAAAGATTTACTGACTGTGTAATATGTGGTATTTAGACTTCAAAAGATTAAGGGAGGAGAGGAGCCGACGCTGATAAACCTCAGGGTGAAACTGACAAACCATAGTTATATCACTTCTACCCGTTATAGGGGTTGGAAATGATAGAGCTCTGGTCACATGAAGTTATTAAAACAAGGATATTAAACAGTCTATTATATCTTCTATATCCGTCCGATGTAAACTCTGAAAAATTCACTTTCATACATCGGATAACAAACGTATGGAACATGATTATTTTCTCAATTATCGTGTGTTTTCATTGTAGAAGCCTTGTCAACAATCATTTCAATCAACAAAGAAAATATAATCTGTCCTCATCTTTATGAGGCAGTTGCTGAGGTTCATTGAAAGCGGAATGTGAAATGCGCGCGTTTTTCCACCTGAGAGGGTTTGCAGCAGCAGTGACAATGCACCGTGTGGATCAAAATCATTTCCATCAATGCTGGCAGATGAAATGCAAACACAATCAAATAAACCCGGCCCGTACAACAAGCGTCTGCTCAAATGCCAATCTCCCCTCTCCTCATCATGAGTCTGATGAGAAATCATCGTGTGGGAGAATCTCCTAATCTATGCAAACACACCGTCACCATTGATTTGTTCAGAGGGGATATGTCTTTATTAGGACTCGCCAGACATCTCCAATTCTCCCGTTCTATAAAGCATGACCCGGTAAAGATGTGAGCCGTACAGGAGAAGAAGGAGCTAGCTCGTGCATTTGAAACAGTCAAAGCCATACGATTGAGAAGGTAATGAGAACCGATAGACTCAAGGATGGATCAATATTGGACATTGATACCAGGAGAGGAAGGACAAATTGTGACATCTCTTTCCTTTTGCATGTTGAAAGGGGCTTTCAAGACAAGTGGCTCTGTGGTTTTGGTGTGTATGTATGTGTGTATATGTGTGTGTGTGTGTGTGTGCAAGATTTTAACTGGGATAAGAGTGAATCCAGCATCTCTTTTGTCTTTTCTGCGCTGAATCGGTTTCAATAAGAAGACCTGTCTGATGAGACAGGTTGTCTAGCTGTCATGTGTTGTACGGCCCCGTTCACTACTGAACAGCCTGACTGAAACATTTCTGCACATCAGCCTGGCTCGCTTATTAATTTAAACCCTCCCAGTTACTCTGACATTTGCCCGAGTCTGCCAGGAGTGAACATGGATGGAGTCTGCAGCATATTGCCTCTGCTGTGCTGCACCGGATCAGCTAATCTCCGAAACAACCACATTTCACGAATTACTTCAATGTGTTTCTGCTGCACAGAGGTGAAGGGATTATCGATTACAGCCTGTGGTCTCTCTAATCAGTTTGTCCTATTTTATATATTTTAGTAATGAATGAGGATGCTGGGAATCCCTGGACGGTTTCAGGACAGACATCAGCCAATGAAAGGTTGCATCAAGTGCATCGGTGATGAAGTGAAGAATTCAGGAACAGACAGTTTCCTTTGACTTTCAACTTGATTCACAGCCGTAAGCCTCAAAAGCCATTTCTCACTTTTTCTTGCAGATCACAAAAATCATCTACATTATTTGCTTAATTCTTAAGATTATATTGCAGGAAAACATCACATTGCACTGCTCTTACATTAAATGTATAATGAATTAATGTTAATATCACAGTGTAGCAGTGAAAATGTTGAATGTTTAATGGTAAAAACATTTAGTTGACCATTTCAAGTGAAAACCTCAAAATATTTTAAAATTATTTAAATAAAATGCTTCTTGGGAAATATGTAACTAATTGAACTTTTAAGAAACCATTCAAAACCAATTAAATTCTGATCTACACACAGTGTAGATCCAGATTCCAGATTCATGTCATTTCTTAAATTTGTTTATTATATGAAACGTTTGAAATATCAGATGTCTACTTACATAATTATGTAATCAAATAATCAAATCCTGTATGTGCTTCTTTGTTGATGGGCCTCTTATCCATTAAAGAACCATGGTTATCATTTAGAGCTAAAGATACCAGAGCAAATATGTACATCTCCAGTAATGAGTCTGATGTGTCTATGTACCATTTCCATTTGATTATTACTGGATTCTAAAGCTTTGACTCTTCATTTACATAAGAAAGGATCCTTAATTAGAATCCCAGGCCAGCCAATGAAATTGAATTTGATATCTCAGAAGCCTCCTGACTGGTCACGTTATTTACATGCCACACTCACTTTGCTCATGCAGAGAACATGGACATGACAAAGTGCAAAGGACAGAAACTCCAAGTCAGAACAGAGGTTTCCTCTGAAATGGACTATTTTCAGCAGGTGATTTCTCACTGTTACACTGTGTATAAATTCTTAATCAATTTTAGTCAAATTGGATACGTCTCGAAACTCCTGATTTCTGCTAAAGGCGTGATGTTGAAATCTGGCTTCTGGTGTGACAGAAGTCCTGGTTGCTTGGCAACAGGTAAGAGTTTAGAGTCTAGCGTGACTGTGACGACCAGGATGACAAGCGCGCACACATACACACACATACACACACACACTTTTTCTCAAGCTGGATGCGTGCAGCTCATGTTTTTCGCAGGAAGGGAGATTAGAGAGAACCATCGGTAAACTCCTTAGGGCAGTGCTGACATTAAACAGCACGAGTGTTTGAGAGATCGATGCTGGTACCTTGGAGCAGCCATACCTCTGGACATCCACGTGTCCTTCATAAATGCACAGCCCCACATACGACACATTCATCATCAAAGACAGCAGGAGTGCAGGGTGATATGGTGCTGAGAGGAGGCCTTGGAACTTCACAGGGTTTCAGAAACAAAGCTGTGGGTACTGCAGGGTTCACGGCACCCAGCATGATAAATTTGCCTCATAGACAAATAAATGTTGACGATAACTGCACATATCCACATGGCAAATGGTCTATCATCATTAAATGTTGGCAGAGCAATGTTGCATTGGTAATGTGATGTTCCCATAAACCCTGCAGTTTATGGAGCACATCGTGTTTTTTTTTTTAATCTATTGACTGGCTATTGATATAACGCTTTACGTATTCGTAGAGGCGAATAACTCGACAGGCAAATCATCCTTCAATGTCATCCGTTTGTACACTGCGTAAACTCAGTGACACATGTAACATGTATGTCATGGAGCAGAAAGGCTTGAAATTACATTTGTGGCTCACTATTCAATAAAACGATGAGAACTGTCATTAACTAAAACCTCTTGCTTTAAAATATGATTAAATGATCTGTATTACTGTACATTTTATTAGATTGTAAAAGTGAATAATGTAGTTCAACCTTAATCCAAATTCATTATCACTTGTATGTTCCTTTCTCACATTACATTTAGCACCACAAAAATAACAAACTGATTAAAATTCTGCTGCCAATTCATACAAACTGTTTTATTTTCTTAGATATGGTTCATATATATTGTTTTGGTCATAACGTGGCAAACAACAGGCAGGATCAGGATATGCTCAGGATATGCTTCTTCTTATTTCTGTTGTCCTCCGTCTCAGTAAAGAGACTGGAAATACAGCCACATTTAGTCTCTTATAACTTCTGCCGTGCTCGCTTTGCTGCTGTGCACTTCAGCTGCAAGGAAAAGGCTCGTATGCTGCAGAGAACTGAAGCTGAAAACACTTGCTATGCCTCAAAGTCACTTACGCAGCAGAGGGCTTCAAAATCGTACGTTTTGTTCTATCACAAAAAGAAAAAAAACAAAGAGCAGGCACAAGGACAAGGCAGCGAGCGTGCCAATCAAAGTCTCAGCATTCATCTATGAACTATATCAGAAAGCCTCATACAGTGTCGACTCGACCCGACACTTTATCAGTGTCGGGTCGAGTCGACAGTTACCTAACAGAGGCAGTTACCTAAGACTGCCTCTGTTTGGTGTGCCGCTGCATGTAAGGTAAATTCCAAGCTCTTTAATGAACTCAATCCGTATGAGTTTATACAGTACATCCCTGCTTACGTTTTCCTTCTGAATTTAATTTAAAAAATAAAGCACTGCAGCATCTGCATTTTTTTTTTTGTGTAACAGAGCGAGAGGAGGATTTTTATACGTGCATGTGTGTTCCCCGCCGCACTTCTGCATTGCTCATTGCCAATCACTTGTCACACTGTGAATTGGCAGTTTGTTGCAGATCAGTTCTGAATCGTGTCATATCAGTGTCTTAGATGTTTATCTCAGAGGAGGGGGGATTGCAGTACAATGGAGAGAAAAACAAACAGGTCTCCAAGGTGATCGTGAAGATTTCTGAGACAGAAAGCATTGTGCTTATTATGAGACTGGCAGCTTCAATAGGCTGGAGGATGAGCCAAGAGCTGTAATGGAGCACAGTAATCACTGGCAAATTGCAAACCGCAGTTTCAGCATGCAAGCACTTTGCACAGTTTCTCTGTGGAGTCACACGTGTCACACATGCATTAAACAACGTCTACTCATCCCAGCAAAAACACACATCTAAAATGCTGTATGTCCAACAAGGTGCCCAACTCGTACCTGTTGCAGGGTCAACAGTCCGCTCAATCAGGTGGTCATCTTGGTGCACCCACTCGCCGTTGCACTTGAAGTAGATCTGTGTGGCGGGGGTTGAGCGGCAGGTGAGAGTCACCGGCTTGTTTTTCACTATATACTCATCCTCCGGCTCCACCAGGAAGTGAGGTAACAGGTCTGAGAAGGCGGCAGGAAGCGTTGCCGTGGCGGCGTGCTCGGAACCTTGGGGAATAAGAAGCAGGGATTTTAGAATAAAGTTACAAGCTTTCAAGCTTTTAAGCTTTCAAGTTGTCATGAAGGCAGGAGCTGAACCTTTCCTGTTCGATGTTGTGATGTGGAGCAGAGTGAAAATGCAGGAGACACCAAATATCCCATGCAGCATCCTTGGTGAATTGCAACATGAAAGGGTAAAAAAAAAAAAAAAAANAAAAAAAAAAAAAAAAGAAACAGAATGATGTGCTGAGATGGATGGATAGAGATGTGTATGGAGTTTGGAAACAGGAGTGGTATGACAGTGCTCAGCCCTGTGCGCTCTTGGCTTAGAGGAGTCCACCTCCTTTCTCCTGCTCTTAATCACAGCCCTTTAACATCAGCATTGACGGACCAGCAGCCATAAATCCTCCATCTCTGTGACTGGGCCACTCAGAGTGTGTTATACGACTCTTCAACTGAGACTCTAACTCTATCCGTGTTAAGCACGACGGGGGAAAAGGGACGGAGGAAGGAGATGACTGACAGCTAGTTCACTTAAAATCACATCCTACAGATGCCAGTTTTATTCCCCCTGAATCTTAGAGGACATCAGAGATGCAAGAAGTAGTAGATTTGAAGGAAGAGGAGGAAAATGTATCACCACAGGAGCCATCCTTCAGCGAGACAATTTAAAGCTAAATTTGACTCTTGCTAGAAAATACTCAAAGCAAACAATGAGTGACACCATGCAGCCAGCAGAGTACACAGCCTCTTCCCATGAACACAATTTCTCTCTAAACATATTAGACGTGTGTGTGTGAGAGAGAGAGAAAGTGAGACAGAGAGAGGACACAGAACAGAGTAGAAAGAGGGAAGTAACCTCTTTACACTACAGACACTCAGGGGAGACCAGTAAATCCCAAAATAAAACCCCTTTAAAGGAGTGTAATATTAATTTACTGCCCTGAATCCAATATGGCTGACAGAGTGGGCATTAACAACCTTCTCCATCACTCCCCGTGCAGCAGGAGAGGACGGGAGTCCACATCTCTCATAATGAAACAGCAACACTGATGCTGACCTTTCTCTCCTCCATCCTTCCTTCATTCTTGCAGGCTTATCGATGTCTGGGTCAGGGATAATATTACTTTGCATCATAAACACCAACCTTTGGATAAAGACATTATCTGTCAGTTCCACCCACATGACGCATTACATTAATGTCTGTCTTTCTTCCCCTTTTCTCTTTCACCCTTGTGTGCTGAGTTGCTAATTTATCAGGATGAGATACAGCGAAGCACACCGCTGCCGCCGCCACTGAACCCCATTAATGTTTCGTGTTCGTGTTTAACTCTTAATGAAAACTAAATGTTCTGTGTCCAATGAAGGACATACATCACTTAGTGACACTTTGCCTTTTCCCCATTTTCTGAACACATTTTCTTATTGCAGTGCATTTACATAAAGAGAAAATGACATTAACATGGCAGCTCCCTTTCCAAGAGAATACAAACTCAGAGACAATATTTACCATGTGCGCGTCTCATCTCATGGTGTCGGGGAAAAGGCCACAGTTCATCCTGAATAGTAAGTATAATTGCTTTAACTGACAGCCAAAGCTTCGCTAATACACAGGTGGGCCCAGCAGGTCAGGTTGTTTGAACGTGCGTCGTCCTAATGATGGCGGCTTCTTCTAATGGGCCGGCTTCCAGCTTTGTGACCATGGCCATTAGCTGGCCGGGCTGACCCTCTGTATACCCCACAGACTGAAGACGACGGCTCACTAAAACAACTCACACCTGCCAGGTTAATCATCTCACAGAGTGAAAGCAAAGCAACACAGCACGAGAGCCGCGAGATGAACTCCTGACGTTGCTAACTCACCGCTGGCTTCTTATTCACAGAGGTCACTTTCAACGTGAACTCTCAAATTTTGATGATGTTGCCAATTTGTGTGTGTGTGTGTGCTTGCGCATCACAATGGGTGGGGGTTAGTCTTCCATTTTAGTACACGCGCTTGAGGTTAATGAGGTTAAATATGTAATTTCTTTAGAGAAGTAAATTGTCATTTTATAGGAGGGTATTCCAGTCACGCACTCCTTTATATCAAACCCATAATGGAGGGCTGATGTGCAGTAAATTGGCTTAGATTATTGTCACGACACAATGTACTTCAAAGTCAATGTGCACACACATACGCGCATGCGCAAACACACACACAGGACCTGAATGTCAGCCACTTAGACTCCTTGCGGGTCAATGCACAAATCAAATAGACACACAGCAGGATTATAGGCACTGCATTAAATTCCACGGGACGTGAACGACTAAGGCCACGATTAATTGTCAAATGCGACTGAGCACACTGCCAGATCATTTTGCACACACACACACAACAAACACTGCGCGCTACAATGTCTCCCTTGTTAAACGTAAGCCAGATGAAATTGATTTAATTGGCATAATATGCTGTATGTGTTACAAGGGCCCAATAACCATTACGCTGCTCGAGGTCCTCCTACACACTTTCAGACATTTTCATTAAAAGACACAATCATTTAGATCCTGCTTTGAATCTGCTGAGAAAGAAACGGTTGTGACCTGATATTTGTCTGCAGCTGCTATTCTCCACAGAGATGACAAGACTAAGCTGCTGACACACACGCGCACACACACGCACGCACGCACACACACACACACACACACACACAAGGATGCACCAGCTGTCAGCACACAGAGTTATGATGTCCAGGGCAAATTTACCGCTGCACAAAGACACAGTGTCTCATCTGTCCAGCTGACCATGTGAGCTTCCAAGTGACGGACTTAAAGGACCATACCGATGATTTTGCATGTTAAAGCCCAATAATTACTACCCACATTACATTACAACCATTTTCCAAAACATAAAACTGAATTTTAGTTTTCCTGTTAATTTGTGAAATCCCTTAATCTTTCAAAATCAAATTTTCAGGTGATGCACCCACCTTAAAATTCAATGTTTCGTATGATTGTAGAAGGCATGGCCATTTTAATTTTTCTATAAAAGCAGTCTTCTCCTGGGACTATATTCCCTGGCGGAGACATACATTTTTGGATCGATTAAATAAAGCAACTCTGACAAAAATTTACCTATCTTAAGCACGTTTCAAGTCTCCACAAGTTACCGTGCTGGAATGAACTGAGACTGAAACTGCCAGTCTGGAAGGTAGAAAAAACAATTTTAAATTTTACAGCTCCAGTAGTATGTTTTGGAAAATGGTTGGTAAATGCACCATGTACTGTATATAGGTTGTATGTATTAAGCTCCAACATGTAAAATCACCAGTATAGTCCTTTAAAATATCCACAAGAGGAAGCAGTGAAGTGGACATGATGCAAATGCTGCAGTTTTGTTATGTCTTTTGTTACCTTCTATCTTCAATATTCTGTAATGCTTTTTACTTTCATGTCATGAACTATATCGCTTTCAAGCGGTTGGAATTTTTTTTTTTTTTTTTTTTTTTTTTTTTTTTTTTAATAATGGTAGATATCTAACTTTGGAATCAAACTCCTCATCATGTATCCTAATGTCTCCTCTTCTAGTGTCAGTGCTCCTCAAACTGTCAGCCTGTGTTGTCATCTGTGTAAAATAAAGTCTTTATTTTTAAATTTCAGTCCTTATTATCAGCTTGGAGAAGTGAGTTGCTGAATGCGGATGTCAGCAGGGAGAAAACCAGAGCTGGAGAGAAAATAGCCCTCTTTTGTGTTGCACCCTCATGGCACCAACACATCATGTGCCCTTTGGAGCCAATTACATTTTTTTTTAAACAGCGTCATGTCTCCAAAGGAAAGCATCACTGAGCAATCACTGGGCATAATTTACATCATGGTGATGAACAGCATCTATAACAAGTGTTTTATGACACCATCAGTGCCTTACAATGTCCTCTGAAATTAATTCAATTAAAATCACTATCCAGAATATTAAACCGTTCCATGTTTAGCTGCTATAAACAACAAAGCCAACACCAAATTGGACACAACGACTTTGTTTTTCCTTTGAGTGCTTGGATTTGCACTAGTGGCTTTCTGGTTGCTTTTGCATCCATTCTTATTGTGTATCTAACAGTATTTGTTGAAGACAACTGGACTAGCTGATTAATCTTACAATGAGCATTTCCACCATCTAGAGGGCTGTTCTGGTTTGCAAACCTAATTTGGAACTGTTTGGAGCGCTTCGACCAAAAATAAACTGGATTGGAACAAAAAAAAAAGTTGATTCCCATTCAGAACCGGAAAACAGCACCTCAAGTGGGAACTGTAGATGGGTCAAAGTTCAGTTTTGTTGAACTTTGAGTGCAGCAGCTTATCATGTGAAATCTGCCTGAAGAATCTGTGAACAAGAAGACTGTTCAGGTAAGAAACATTATCAAGAAAACTCTGGCAACATTGGGAGTGATCAAGTACAGGAAAACGCAAAAGTGGAAACAGGATGAGTCAAAAAAGTCTATCCACCATAATGTGGAGTCAGGCTGACTGCTGTATGTTTGTCCCCAGATGACAAATATTTACTCCTCCATATGTCTGAGATTCAGAATAAATCTTTCCATGAGACAACCTCGCTTCAACAAGCACTCCTTCAACCGCACCGTCGTTCCTGCTGAAACACACACATACTGTGCACAAGCACAGACATACACAACTGCTTCAGCACCGACATAAAATATAGAACACATGCTATGCAAACATTCTGCCTGCTTTCGATCAGTTAAAGGCGTGACAGATACAGAATTATGCATGCAGACACAAATGCAAGTTTACACAGACGCCTACGATTTCAGATAGCTTTGTAATATCCCTGGTCATTAAGGTAGGTCTGCAAAATGATCTATCACTGCCAGTGGGGGAAAAAAAACAAAAAAAACACTTTGCTTCTAAACAAACAGTTGAGCATAAAGTGAACATGTAGGGGAGATGGTAGACTTCATCGTGCATTTGCATACACTTTCTCCAGTGGAAGGATGCAGAGGGGATGCAAAAAAAATGGAGGACAGAAGGAGAGGAAGGGACAGGGAGGAAGGTGGTGATTATGTAAATTATTCTCACACATACAGTACACCATGTGCAATATTATTACAATCTTCTTTCACTTAAATGAATAGAAAATTAGCCACTAAGTATGTACATCGATGCAGGGTTGTACATCTGCGTGCAGATTTTAATTGAAGATACAAATAACATGCCATCTATGGTGATGTGTAATGAGAATATTTTCATGAAAGATGCATGATACAGACTCTGGCCACACAGTCTAACGTAGGAATTTACATTGATTTATGAATAACATAAATCATCTCTTCCCATTAGGCCTGGTCTGGATATCTGTATCAATAACAATCCAGCTGATAAAATTATACCCGTTCCCGATACCTCTGAACTGGAAAGTCTGAACTCAGAATTACGTTTGAGCTAAACAAAGTGGAAGACTATGTAGACTTTGGTTATTTTGCTCTAAAGAAGCCTATGTTTTAACATTTATGAGCTATTTATCTTTTCAAAACAGCTACTGCATTGCCAGGGTTACTGTATATGTTTAACCTGTTACTGTGTCTGTATGCTAAATGTTTTAAAGAAAAAACTTTGAAATGTTCATTCAGAAGTTACTATTTATGGTGTGAGCAGCCGTGTTGAAATGATGTCAATCTGAACTTGGGGTTGAGGAACATTGCTGAGTAGGAATTCTGAGCTAAGGGGTTGTTTTCTTTGACTTTTCCCAGTCGGTGGTTAGAAATTCAGAGTTCCGAGTGCAAGTGGAACGCAGCATAACTTACAATACGCTTTTGGAACTAATACCAAAATGCATTCTGTTTTTAGCATCAAAGCATTTAAATTTTGATACTTATCCCCATTACACACAACTTTGAATGATTAACGTCAAACACTTTTGCTGTTTAGCTGTTAGCCGTGTAAATATGCTGCACAGCAGCACCATTAAGGAGCCTGCCATCTTTGAACAAGCGTTTGCACATCTGCTCATTTCATTTTGTTGATTTTTGTTTTGTTTTTTCTTTTTTGTCATTTATCTGAGGCAGCACCTCAACAGGGGGTCCGTGTGGGGAAACAAATATATGCAGTCAACCAACACCACCAGCAAGCGCTCTCAGTGACGCCTGAGCTTTACTTTCAAGTCAGCTCTACTTTTAAAAAAGCCTTGGAACCTATGTGGGAAACTGATTTTTGTCAGTAACATCCTGAAAAAACTGTGCGCACATGAGATTTATGCAATTTCCATTCTGTGTTTGTGTGAATAAATGGCTGAAATTAATATTTTAATACAATTAACAGCTGGGAGTTTGTATTTGCATACATTACAGGCATGCTAACACAAGACAAATTTATTCTTCAATTTAAACGGTCATATTGTCTGACCTGTGATTGAGAAACTGCATTCTTAGAAGCTTCATTAACACAGTAAGAGCTGAGACTCTTCAAACTGAAAGATGCATCCATATTCATATATCAAGCACCACAGCTGATGCTTTGTCTCGATTCTCTTCCAGATGTTTCCACTGGAAATCCAGTTTCATGGCTCTTTTGCTAGATGAATATCACAGCCTCTCAAACAATCATTTCTATATATCAGCAGTTTAATTACTGGGTGTGACTCTTCAATAATCTGTGCAGTCAGTGCTGCATAAATTAGCGACTATACTGTGACTTGGGTGTCTTACTCAAGTTACATAAATTCCGCCCTCTTTATGTGAATTTTTACGGCACTGCAAATTAGCATTTAGCTGCTCTGAAAACTTTTGATTGCTGCTTCACATTCTGCAGCATCTCCTGAAGAGATGAAAAGCTTAGCACAGACTGAAAATACATAATTCAAGCTCAAAGCATGGCAAAGATCATGTTATGTTAATAGCTTGAAATGGGGTCCTTGGTGAATATTTATGTCCAAGGATTGTTTCTCTTCTACAAGATAACAAGTTAGATGCAAGCAAAACTTAATTTCACCACCAGAAGCTTACATTTTCCATTTGATGATTGGTACCGTGAGTGTATGGTCACTTGAACCTGCCAAAAGTATTTAAGTAGAAAAAAGTCACAAAGATCCCTTTTAAAGTGAGCTTAGTGAATATACAGAGAAATTCCAAAACCACAAACCATAAAACTTTTTTTCATTTCAGAACAGTAAAGCTTTGCAAAAACAACCATACCGGTGGTTTTGCATGTTTGACCCCAGTAAATACAACCCGTATACACATCACATTAATGCCAATCATTTCTCAAAACATAGTTCTGGAGTTATTTTATAATTGTTTTTCCTACCTTCCAGGCAGCCATTAGTTTCAGTTAATTCCAATATGTTATTAAAATCAGCTTATAGAGACTTAATACATGCTTGAGATAAGTACAAGGTGATTTTTATGGTGTAATAGAATAAACACAAGTAATGGCTGCCTGGAAGGTAGGAAAAACAATTATAAAAGATACCATTTCAGTTGTATGTTTTGAAAAATAGTTGGCATTAATATGATGTGTATGTGGTTATTTATTTGGCTAAAACATGCAAAACCACAGGTATGGTCCTTTAAAGGATTTTTCTCATTTTAACAGAAATTCAAACTCTGGATGTAAATGTCTGAGCTTCACCTGTTTGGCAGTTCAGTGTATGATGTTATCTGAAGAACCACGGAGATTTAAACACATTTTGACTTAATAACTACACGCAATCCTCAAAGGAGCTGAAGACATCCTGAGCTGTCAGGAGGGGCACACACAGTCACGCTCTTTGCCATCCAAAGCACGCACATACTCATGGATTTGTCGTCTGCTTACGCTTAGCCAGAAACGAGGTTTTCCGAGAGCAAGTTGATTACAGCAGTCAGTGCAGGCGTGGAAAGAAAAAGAGATGGAGAGAGAGGGGAAGAGGAGGTGGAGGAGACGGAGGTAGTCTTAAATCTTTGAAATGGATGTTAGGAAATAATGCTCAGAAGGAGGAAGGAAAAGACAAGAGACAATTTAGATTAGCAAGTTAATCCTTTATCTAATTACTGATATGCCCACAGCTAAAATTAGAGATTTCACACTGTGCATTTTACATTTTACCACTATGGATTTACTGTTCACATTCAATGTATGAGCTGAACTAAAGAGTCAGCTGAATTCCTCCAAGGAACAGAAAATATATTGTAGCTGGCTGGATTTTACTGCAGAATAAGTGAAACTAAGGAAATATACAACTATTTCTACCCACAAATAATCAGTAATCTTTGCTTCACTGAATTCAGTGAGGACAGAATTAGTGATTTATATGCTTTACAGATTAATGAGTAGAGAACCCAAATCTGTTCACTCGCATAGAAATATATAATACATTATATCATTAAATACAACTGTCATCACCCAGTTTACTAAAGTGCTTTAAACAACGATTCTCTCAAAAGATTCTCACAGTGAACAAAATGATGCACTTCCAGCTTACACATAATGCAAAATTGAAGTTTGAATGTCACGATAAAAGCCTATTTTCTTACCGTATATGCTCGAGTATAAGCCGAGTTTTTATTACCAAATTTCACAAAGCAAATCGGCTTATACATGAGAAATTCAAATTTGATCCACAGAGGGTGGACTTACTACCCATTACCACTACCCATGGAAAATAGTTTAAATCATACCTTAGAATGAGATATTTCCTGATAAAACATCTTATCCAGCACATTTTGTGGCAGCCAGTAAGCGTTGTTGTGATTGGTCAGTTACAGTAAACAGCTGCTGAAATAAATATCATGTTTACCGGTACCAGTATTAGAGCCATTTCTTGGTTAATTATCAATTGTTCAAAATATTTAATTTGGGAAAAGTGAAATCAAATAAGTTATTATTTTTGAATATTTATATCTTAACTGATTGATTAGCTGATGATCACTGGCTACTTCACAGAGGAGGAGGAGGAGTCTATTTATAAACGCTCAGCTGGAGGCGGAGCCAGTCTTTATGTGGAATGGGGCAGCGGTATAGTTTTTGACCTCACCTCAAGTCATGTTTTGTTATTTTGACTATGAAAATAAGTTACGAAAAGAACAACAGCGCGGTGTTATCATTGCAGTGTGAGTCAGGAAGAGAAGCCCTGTTAAAGTGGTGAAGTTTTAAAATAGCTGCCAGCATCCCACAACCGGTACGTGGATTATTTTCAGAAAATCAGGGGAATAGTATGACAATACCCAGAAAAATAGATAATTTGCCAAACAAATAAACTGATGGAAGAACATCAGGGGATCGGCTTATATACAGGTTTCTTTAAAAATCTAAATTTGCAGGTCAAAATTAGGGGGTTGGCTTATACACGAGATCAGCTTATACTCGAGTATATAAAGTAATTCTTTCATTATACCACAGTGGAACTACTGCAACTGCAGAAAGTGAGGAAAAAACTGTCAAAGATCATATCCAATAAACATGAAGTAATGAAATAAATCAACATCACAGGTATTCCTGTAGTAAACACTGTACAAACTGCTGCTGTAATGAAATTGGCTCTATCTCCCATTTCTCTTATTACAAAGGCTACTTTCAGAGCTTTGCACTTTGATAAAATGAGAGTTCTTTCAGCCGGCCTTGGAGTGTGTGATATGCCATTTACCTTCTCGCAGAACAATACACCTCCAGTTTAGGAACCATCCAAAAAAAAAAAAAAAGTTTTAGTTTGGCAAAATGACAAACCAGGCAAAGGAGAGCATATAACTGCTGATGCCAGCAGAAGCTCCTTAATGTTATTCATTCTGTTCCAAAGGTTTTTAACACCAGATGCTGTAAATGTGAGGCCCACTGCAACAATTGTCAACCACGTCAGCCTGCCTATTCCTTCCTCTTTCTGCTCCTCCTCATCTCATCCTTTACCTTCTATCAAGCACAGAAAGAAATGGTGGATGACTTGCACTTTCTAATTAATGTGAGGGGCATGGGGGCTCCTCAGTGTCAGACAGAGAATTAGAGCGCAACATGAAGTTATGATACACAACAAGGCTAAGATAAAGCAGCACCTGTTCGACTCTAATTACTGCAACACAATGCCGACCGACTTTCCAATTTAATAAGCCGCCAATATTTACTGTAGCTGTGATGTGCCAGAGCTCGCCTACTGTAAAGATGAGGAAACATGCATCAGCAATGGATGAAATCTAATTTGATGAGAATTTGAAGGAGCGGTCGCATCAAACACATTTTAAACGGTTTTCGCACATTAATGAGCCATAACAAGATAGCTTTATAATTTGTAATATCCTTGTTTTTCTACATTTTCCATGTTCCAAAGACTGATGCTAATGTTCAAAAATTTCACCCATAAATTTTCATGTATAAGATAGAAATACTGTAGTTCACCAAGGTGGCAATAATGTGATTTAAATATATAGGCAAGGCATTTATAATGTTGTAAAGGCTATTGCTGCTGGCCATCTGAAACTAGCAAATAAAAATTGACAAAAGGACACACACACACACACGCACACACACACACACACACACACACACACACACACACACAGAGAGGACATTTCTTTTTATTTTCCAGCTTCAGATATGGCTTTTTCTATGAAACTCTGTCTTTTAAGGCCAGCATCCCAGAGTTATCTTTTCACTGTTGCAGATGATGCTGTATTTGGTGTGTATTATTTAATCCACTGAGGATGCACAAGACAGTGCATCCCTAGTGCCAGTCCCAAGCCTGGATAAATGGGGAGGGTTGCATCAGGAAGGGCATCTGGCGTAAAACTTATGCCAAAGAAATATGTGGATCATAAATTGGATTTCCGTGCTGGGTCAGTCGAGGCCCAGGCTACCAGTGGCCGCCACCAGTACTGGTGGAAACTGTGCTGCGAGATGGGGGCAGATGACCCCTAACAGGAGCAGCTGAAAAGAAAAGAAGATGATTTAAGGAAGCAGCTAATTGAGAACCTGTAAGGTGTCTGTTTCTCAAGCTACAGACTCAGATGTAATTATCTTCGTGCATGTGGGCGTTCTGCTTCTTTTCCTGTCCTGGTTAGACCCAGTTTGCCCTTTTCCCTCAAGAAATTGGTGGATACCTTTGTATGAAATCTTCAGTTTCTTGACAATGTGACACATGGAATAACCTTTATTTCACAAAACAACAATAGGCTCGTGTTTCTTGAGAAAGCCGTTTTGTTTTGTCCATTTTTGAACCCAGAATTTATCTTTGGGAATGTCAGTACCTTGCAACACAGATAAAGACAATTTATCTGCTTAATTGTACAGAATACTGGATTTCAGGAATACTAACACAATTACAAAGGTGTTACTCTCATAACCAAATAGCATTTAAACATGATTAAAGATGAGCTAAAAGAGTTTATCATTAAGACAGGAGAGTAATGGCTGCTGAAAATGGAGCTTTGCAGTTTTATGTGAATAATTAATTATAAATCACCCATTTCCAGCAGTAATACCCAGTTGCTACATTATTACTGTCTTACCAATATATTTACATCAATTTAATGCTACCTTGGTGAATAAAAGTTAAAGTTCCATTGAAAACAGGAAAATTTCTGGGTGATTCCAAGCTTTTGAATATAAGTGTTACATCACGGTAAATAAAGGCTCTGTTATCCATGAATATTCACACAGATATGTTGTAAATAACAGATTAAGTAACCAACTAAAATGTGGCAGCACATTATCAAAAGGCAAATACTTTTACCACAAATGTCACGTCTACAGAAGTGGCAAGGACTTGTATTAAGAAGCTCAGGACCTGAAAGAGAAATATAACTGGGATTATGCAGATACATGTGAACCTAAGCAGAAATGAAAGACAGATCTGGTTATCTGATATGATTTTCCCTCTAAAGCAAACCAAAGCACATCTGAACTTGACGTGTGTTCAGGGTATCAGTCGACAGCAGAGGCAGCGAGCGGTGCAGAAAACTCATTTCAACCTGAACATCTTATGATTATTCTCTGCATTTTTATCTTTTTTCTTCTTTTTTTAAAAAACATCCATGCCTACCTTTCCTCAATCATAACCGAAAGCAGAATCTCTGGTGTTTCTGATTTAGCAAGTTTTGAATACAAATTGGTTAGGAAAAGACACATACTTTACACCATCTACTCCAGGTTAGTCCAACTCAAAAAAATAAATTTGCCTCTTTTGTAAATTTAGTTACCTCAAAATTCTCTCGAAGTATCACAGTTGACCAAATGTACTTATGTACTGGCACCTGTGCTGATACCTGGGATGAGAGGCTGCCTGACTGAGCTGGATAAGGATCATACCGGGATCCTCTGTCTTGGCTGCCACAGCAAGTGATGATCTTCTGACAGATGATGTGATGAGGCGGGACAGCATCGCTACGCTGCTAATAACACCTCACCACAAACTGGGACTGAGGACACACGCAGTCTGATAACAAGGGAGCCACTCTCTTTGTACAGAAGGTGTTTTTGGCTTTATCTGTCATGTTACGTGCTTTCTCATCTGCCTTTTCTACGCTCTCCTCCATCTCTCTCTCTCTGATTCTGCCTCAGCTGCTTACTTTATTATCTCTACTAAGTTATTGGTTATGTTTTCACGCATCTGTTTGTTAGCAGGATTGCCTAAAAAGTTATGAACCCATTTCTGATGAAACTTGGTGGAAGGGTAAAGCATGACCCAGGGAAGAAATCTGATGCTGCTGTGGACCCACAGATGGATCCAGAAATTAAATAATTTCTAAAATGATTTCTTAATGTTGCAAGTTGAGGTGTTTTCCAATATTTTGGTCTGTTTCTTAAAAAGTAATACACCAATCTCCATGAAAATAATCAGGCATATTTATCCCATGATAGCACAACAATAGCTGCATATTGTCGGAATTCCTTATCTGTGCCTGGACAACATTGGCAGATCTAGCAGATTAATGAAATTGCTAGTAATGGTAACAAACAGTACTGCAACCCCCTAATGTGTAAGAGTCATGCTGTTTCAGTAGCATAAACAATTTTGTTATTAAAAAGTGTACAGGGTGTATTGGTCGATCTAGAAACATATTGTAAATGGATAAAACATATAGTTTAATAGTTTTTTCAATATATGATTTCCTCACAGAGTTTTTCAGTTCTGTAGTAAGTATTATTCTGTAGTATTAAAGGTCCAAAAACTTCTTTATGCTTTACCGTTACAGTTGACATTTACTGTACAACATTTTCACAAGTGTTTTTTTTTTTTTTGCTAAAAATGAAAGGAAGTCATCATGTTTCTGATTTAATTAAGTACAAATGGGCAAATTAAAAACATTTCCAGAGTAAATCAGGTGACGTGATGCTTATATCTTCATCACAGGCACTCTTTTCTGCTAATAGTCAGTAACAGCCATCATGTTTTTCCCAAAAATTCCCTTAAATGTGACTTCTTCTGGCTGATTAGCAATTCAATGCTCTCACCTCACAAACAGTATAATCGAGTATTTTCAAGTCCCTGAAACACTCAAAATTCAACAAACGCTTCAGTGCAATAGTGACAAAGAGGTCAAGTTGAAGCAAACTAAACTAATACAGAAGGAAAATAAATTATCAACATAATGTCGTCTTTTTGTTTTCCTTACACACATCTGCAGTGTTACGGCATATTGTGAATAACGGAAGTCACAGTGAGAACAAATTCTGCATGTTTGCTTTGTTATTATAGATGCTGGGCACAGTAGCTCAACATGTACAATAGCTTCTGGAGTTTTTCTTCCCTCTCCATCCAAACGACACAAGGAGCCTTGATGGCCAGGACCTACATTACAGAGACCGAAATGGTTTTCACTTTCAACTTGGTAATGTACATGGACAATAGCAAAGCATTAGGTGGCTGCTGAGAAATGTCTGAAAGAAGGCACTTTGCACCTGGAAAATGCACCTTTAGATGTCGAGAAATGGTCTAGTGGAGACTGTGTTTTCAACCAATCCATCTAAATGTGTAAAGAAAAGCACCAATTGCTTTACATGCAACAGAGATAATCATCTGCGTTAATAAAGACACATTTATAAATTGGATCAGAATGCCACCTTGTTCTTTCTGGTGTGCAGAACAGAAAAGAGTCTTTGTGACTCACTGCAATTAGGATCTTTCTAGTTTGACTGTAAAACTACCATGAAAACGGAGTCTCAAACTACAGGCTCAGTCTGAAAGCATTTGAATGTCATTTGGATAATGGAGTGGTAGTCAAGGTTTCTTTAGGAATTGCTTTGAAATGCTAGGCAGGGTGACTGCCCTGAGAGGAGCTGTGCTGAGGAACCACCCAGTGAATTTGGTCTCAATAACAATTTATATTTGAAAAGGGGAAATGTTAATCCTGCTAAATTTAGCAGCACCAGCCATTATTTCCATTTTTGCGAGATCTGTTTGCTTCCGGGATTAAATAATGGATCACTTTCTACTACAGAGCAGATAGGGTTTGGCTTCTAAGTACTCATCCCTGCCAGTCAGTATGTTAAAACTATGATTCTAATCCAATTCAGGCAATAAATCAACTAATCAGACTAAAATCTGCATGAATCAGCACTGGTGGACTCAGTAACAGAACTAGTACACTTTGTTGGCTTAGAATTGGCATAAGCATTTCGGGCATGTATTTCCTTAACTGGTATATCTCCTCTCGTAGGCTGATTAAGCAGTGAGTCATGTAATTTATTCCAAAGATGATTAAAGGAGTAAAGGAAAGATGGACCCAACAAATCAAGAAAATTAACTGGTCTTTGCAGAAGCAGTGCTGTACAAAACAGCCAATCACAAATCCAAAATTCCTCATTGATCTCAGTCAAATGATCAAAAAGCAATTTTCATTTTCTCTTTGTTATTGTCTGCAGGATGATGCAGGAAAAAAAACTGCAAAGGCTTTAAGTTTAATCTTGTCTCAAAAATAGGTTCATGTCTCCCAATAGCAAAAAGTCTGCATTTAAAGCATTTTGAGGGTATACTTCTTGGTCGTTGCCATCTTATTTTTACTGGACATGAAAATGGTATTAATCTTCTCATTTGACTAGTTTTGACAGCAAACAAGTATATTTCCCAAAACGTCTGACTCTCTGTAAAAACAACTGACCATTTTCCAAAGCATAAAGGACTTTATGCTTTTAGACTGATTAAAGTGTTTTCACTGCTGTCCAGGCAGCTGCAGGTTTCCTTTCATATTAGCACACTAAGAAAGCCAACAGGAAGCGATTTTAAACTTGCTTGAAACAGTCAACAGTATTTTCACTTTTATCCTTTTTTTTTTTTTTTTNTTTTTTTTTTTTTTATATTGTGTAATTATGCTGTTGGGACTGGGAACTATTTAAAAAACCCCACTCCACCCGACTGATTCCGAACAGTTCAACAGACCTTTCTCGCAGAGGACATTGTCACTTGTGCCAGGGTGCATGCTGGTTCACTGGCAAGAGTTACTGGCACACCTAAATATAACAAAACCATCATTATTGTTACATGTGTGTTTGACAAGTCAGAATAATTGCTGGAAGAATGGCCTGTTGGACCACTCATAATAAAATACAATATGTTACATTCTAAAAAGAATCAGCCTAGAAAAGTCTAGACAGTACAGCCTTACAAACATACAGTATGGTGTCATGGCATTAAGATACAGTCATATGCATCATGGAGTGATATAATCTGTTAACTATTTATTTAAATCAGTTTCAGCTGCGAGGTTTTTTTCTGCATCAATGTCATCGAGACAAATTCTTTTATATTAATTGCACCGAGAGAAGAGACTGGCTCAGTCTTTATATGACTTTCATTAAATCTGTCAAGCTAAACGTGAGCTATCACAGGGACATAATACAAAGGAAAGGAGGACGGGAAAACAAAGTGCAAAAAAATAAAAGATACTTAAGACAGATTTATGTTTCACAGGCAGCACTGTCATGTTTTAACAACATTCTGCTAAAGGAGTTGTCAGTGGGTTTCGGCAGATAAAAGCACTGATCACATCCACAGACATGGATGTTTGGTAAGACATTAATTAGCTTGAAAAATTCCAACATGACTCCAATATGCTAATATACAAAGTAAAATTTCTCTTTGTTCCACTTTAATTAGAGCACACAGTCATATAACACACAATAATACACAAGGTCATCTGCAAGTAGACAAAAAAAAAAAGTTCTAAAGCGTGACTGTGACATAAAATGAGACAAAATATATCAGTCACTAAGGAAAGTGTAAAGATATCTACAATCCAGCGTACAAAGCCACAACATATCTGCACCATGAAGATGGATAAGAAGATGGATAAGAAGTGTGCATGCAGCCTGACAGTCAGGCTGCACACAGTTAAATCAACACAGAAACCACTTGTCCACTTCCTGTAGCTGTTTGAGGGAAGCGCTGCTGTTTAAGGTTATGAGTGTTTGTCATTGTATAAAACCGCCTTTTGTTCTTTGTTGTGAAGGATCAGAGCGCTGATGTCCAGTGGCAACCCGGCCACTCCCCTCCCCTTCCCACCCCCACTACCTCCCCAGTGGAAAGACAGATTGCCTATTTTTCCATCACCTGTGCTGGGGCCAAGCGCGTGACACCTGCTAGACGAGCGCAGTGTAGCGCTCTCCCTGTCAGCTAACGTATGGGTCTATTGATGTGCTATGACTGGGCCGGGCTGATCCTACCCAACACGCATTAGGGCCAGCTGCTGTGTCTCATCTGTCTCAGCGTGAGCCCTGATAGCCGCAAACAGACAGCAACCACAGGCTGCTCCAAACATAACGCCCCATCTACCTTCAACCTGCATCCTGCTGCTCACAATACCATCATTTCCCAACCTCTAAAGAAACGACTACACAAGCGCCCTGCTGTAATCGAGTCCAAGAATGTGGCTGATGGGGAGAAAGTTGAGTCATTGCACGTAATTGCGGTCTTGATTACACCCGACTGAGAAGCTAATTCTAGGATTTAAGATTCAGTGAAGCGTAAGAAAACAGTTAGTGTGATCACAGTCCGAAGAATTCACAATGCAAACACTACAAACTTAACGCCGCAGCGTTTGACATTGATGATTAAGGTTAAAGAATTCAATGATGATGATTACAGTACGCGCATGAAAAACAACCAAAGGACCTTGATAAATACATGTGAAGACCAATTCAGACTCATCAAGCAATCAGCCGAAACAAATCCCACATTTCTCATTATCCAAGCTTGATCTTGCGGATTTTGTCACTGTCATCATGAGACAAGTTATGCAAAAAAAAAAGATACAGGGAGACTCTACCTACCCTGTTGAGAAAGATGAGGGAGACGCCCTTTTCAAAGTTTGAGCCCATGAACCCCTGAAAGGTCTGTTCATGCTCCTGCCGGCATGAATAATCACCCCCAGCTCCCCTGTAATGTGCTGTGGATGATATATTAGACCACATTTATTACTGCTCTGCTTCCACCTGGCTGGGAGCAGCAAGCCTTCCATTAATAAAAAGCCAAGCCTGCAACAAGACTTCTGCACAGCCAAAAACTACCAGCTCTGATCTACTGTTAAGACTGCATGACCTAATTGGTAAGAACTGGAGTCATGGACGGCTTCCATTTTACCTCTAACGCAGCATGATATAGCGTTCCTCTTCTTCTTGTAGAGACTCCGTTTAACAGTTAAAGGAGATTACCAGTGATTTTGCACGTTTGAGGTAAATAAATACAACCAGCATACATGTTATATTACTGCTAACCATTTTCCAAAACATAGTATTGAAGCAGTAAATATAAGAATTATCTTGCTATTTTCCAGACTGCTGTTGGTTTCAGCTCATTCTAGAATGCTATTAAAATCACCTTGCAGAGACTTAAAACTTGCTTGAGATAAGTAATCTATCACTGCGAACACAACATCTATTAAATTTCTTGTCTAAGTAACTTTAATTTAACCGATCCAACATGGAACGCGCTGCATGGACTATATTTCCTGGCGGAAATATAGTCCCAGGAGAAAACGGCTTTTACTGAGAAATTAAAAATGGCCGTGCCTTCTACAACAGAGCATATGTGTAAGCAGGCAAAACATTGGATTTTAAGGTGGGTGTATCACCAGAAAATTTGATTTTGAAAGATTAGGGGATTGGGCAAAATTAATGCAGCCTCAAGGGGGCACAAGCCAGTG